>LOND01002140.1:24169-47835 GCA_014220965.1 Paragonimus kellicotti | reverse complement strand
ACGAGAAATCAGAAGACCGGTTTTGCAAGATGGTAGTACCATTTCGTATGTTCTCGTCAGTTGCTACACATAACAGCGGTGAATGTAAAAAAATATTTAAGCGAATTAATTTCATGCATCAAGTCAGTGTATACACTAGGCTGTCATTGGTCAAAACCATGGCAGACGGAGGTTCAAGGTCAACAGCTTTTGCACACAGAGGACTGGCTTGCTACGCATGACAAGCAGCGCCTCGAGTGACTTAAGGATGACAGGTTGTGATGATGCATCAACACACGGAAAGCGTTTGTCGGGTCGACCACATGTCCGGTCTCCAGCAGGTGTCTGGCGATCGAAGAGGCCGGCTTGCGTTGTTTGGTGAGGTCGCGTCGGGTCACGCCACACATCAAGTCCTCGATATACTTGGGCACGTGTTCCTTCATTCTAAGGCGCAGGGATCGATCAGTTCTGCCAATGTAAACGTCACCGCAACTGCAGGTGAACTGGTAGATACAATGTGAAGTGGACAGCTCTGGCATCCGCGTCTTAACGTGAGGAAGTGGGAGTGACTTGGTGTGACTGAGTAAACGCAGCCATATTTAATAATGAGTTTGGGCGGTCATGTTTATGAACACAGAATCTCCTTCACAAAGCATAGGTCAATCTTAAAGAAGGCACCATAATAGATGCGGGAAAAAGCGTGCAATAATACGACTTATGATGAGTTTACATATTAAAAGAAGTTGAGAAAAATTACGTACATCTGAATCTGCGTTGGACGGTAAGTAGGGATACTGAGTGTAGATTAGATTTTGAGACAAAGCGCAATAGGATATAGCTTTCTCACGTTGTCAAAATCCGATTGTGTTCAACAGATGGTAGCCTTAATTAATGAGGATAAATGTTTAAAACAGTTCGTTCCCTTCAGAAGTTTGAACAAAACCGTTAGAACACGAAAACTGGTAGATGCAAGCATTTCGTATTGACTCATCAGTACCAAATTTACAATTGTAAATTTGGTACTGATGAGGATAAATGTGTTAACTTTAATTTTTAATAAGAGGGTATAAAACCCAGTGACTAAAAACATCAAACATGGGGACTGAAAGACAAACCAGCCGGTCATCCTTCAATGATCGCTCCAAAGAGGCTACGGATGTGTAGTAAAATCCTCCAACTGTAATATCATATGGATGTTTGGTGGGAAAACACTTTAAGGGGAAGGCATTCTGTTCACATAAGCTGTTTTCAATCAGTAGACTCATTGTGGACGATTGAATGCGCAGCGACGAGCGCGAAAGATTTCGCCAAAAGACTTATGTCGAGACCATCGTAGTCATTATTGTATGTTCAAAAAACAAGTCCAGCAAGTTTTCGTTAGATGTTTAAAGATTACTGAAACCGTATGAGCTACGGCGAGGTGTGAACGACGGCTTGCAACTCAAAGCCTGCCATGAGGTTTAATGCTAGTGACAATGCGGCACTCTGCCAAACACTCTCTCAGTTGTTTTGCTTTGTCTCCGCCAGTTAGCCCACATTAAGTGGACTGATCGCGTGAGCAATACGGCAGTTCGCCGGCGCGTATTCCGGAACGCTCGGGATGCGCGATCGATCGGTCAACTACTCACGTTGCACAGCCTGCGATGGTTAGGTCACGTACTCCGCATGCCAGCTGAGCGTTTACCGTACCGGGCATTATATACTGAGACCACCAACAGTTGGGTGAAACCACGTGGTGGTCAAGCGACAACGTGGTCACGAAATATGAGAACCCTGACTGCTCCACTGAGTAAAGTGGGTAGGTGTCTGCCTGGATGGGTCCTCGTGATCACTCAAACCGCTGGTTGGAGACGCTATCCGAGATGGCGGCGTGTCGCAGTCAATGGCGTACCTGCATCCATACCATTTCTAGTTCTTTTGCTTAGACTTCTATTAATTTTCAACCTTCTTAGTAACGTTTTCTTCTAGGATATTCCACGTCACTGTTGAGGAGCGGCAGCCCGAGCCACAGTACTTTTTGGTCAGGATCATGGCTGATATGATGATGATGATGAGTTGTTTTGCCTAGTCTCAACATCTGACGTCGTTGTTGACTAATAGTACTTCAGTGTATATGTTGTGGAGTTTAGTACTTTTTCTCCCCATCAGCCGAGTTAACAACTTGACTTGTCGCTGACTGACGAAATTGAATGTACATTTCCTGCTCCCACAGTATTACAGTGTCTGTTCTACTCGGACATAATTTGTGTCAGTCAGGTAGTAACTGTTAAGACAACGACTGAGGTGACAAGTATGACGATCGCGTGATATCGATCAATCGTCATGTTGGAAAGTGGAGAAGTCAATAGCGGTTAACATTTCCTTTGTTCAAACAATGTTTCTGATTAACGGAACAGTTAATAGAATGGTTCCAGTGCGATCAAGTGAATTGACTACTGTTCACAAGCGAACGTAATTGAGCATTTGGGTATAATTAATTGACAATCGCAAGTGCAAAACCATCTGACTCTTGCTGGCCAACAGGCGCAAAGGTCACAGCTTACACTTCAGGATGTTCGAGAAGTTGCACATGCAAAGCCGAGGGGAGTGCTATTCACATATGGCTGTGTTTCTCGAAAATCTTAACAACTTTCAATGCTTTCGTGTTTTGTAGTGCTCACAACAAAGTTTTACTCCTCATTTTAGTGACTTACATCAATCTTTTTCTGATTCTGTCACACACCAAAGACATAAACTGTCACTTTCATGAGCTACATTGCATAACAATTCGTTCGTTCCTTTTCTATCTGGCATTCTTGCTCAATTGATTGTGGTCCACTTGTGAAGAAGTTATCAGACAGGTTATACTAAATTACCAAGTAAGTATATTCACGTCAACCTTTTTTTATCATTGTGGTTGTGTACTGGAACTGCACACTCTCTCTTCAGATGCGGGAAATTGTTTAAAAATTGAACTTCCGTTGACACTGAAAGTAACTCGAAGTCTTCGTGAGTGACCACTTTTAAGTCCGTAGTAAAACGGCTACATTATAAAGAGGTCAACTTTAGGCGATGATACGTTATCAGTATTGTGGCTAAGTAACAAATGTTGGTTACATGAGGACACCCACAATGGAGTTGTCCAAATTGAAGGCTACAGCTGCTATCGTCTGGACCGCCCTATCTGTTACAGAACACGTGGCGGTGATGCCATTTGAAACTTTAGATTCTCTTTAACCACTTCATCAGTGCAGAAAGAAGACATGTTGCGATATGTTAACATTTCGTTTACTCTCATCAGTCGCAAACGTAAAACATGCGAGTTATATATGACAGACAAATAGAGATAGACAGGGTATGGACACGCATACAGTCACACCACGTATTATGTCATCACCACCACGGCAACCCTATGGGTTGCTTCAACCACTTTTGTGCACATAGCGCCGGCTGGTGAGTTCTGATCAACATGGCTTCGCTAAAGGCCAGTAGCTTCGGGTTCTGTTGACGTAACAATATTTTGAATGATTTAAGTGGGTCAACCTGGTGACCTGTTATCATGAGGTGTCTGGCAATCGATGATGCGGGGCTTCGAGTAACGGATTCACCGGTTTCAGATTGTGTCATGAGTTGTTTTAACCAGTTCGGGACGTGTTCTGCTACTCGCTGAGATAGCTGTCGGTCTGTTCTGCCTATGTAAACGTCACCGCAACTGCAAGTGAACTGGTAAACAACGTGAGAGACAGAATGGTCAGACAAACTGCGTTCGCGATTGTGTAGAACGGGTCCTTTGGTGGTTTGAACCAAGCGTAATTGGGCAGCCGCATACGTACGGGATAGGGCAGATTCAATTTGTGCTTGATGTCGTTTGCCAGATGATCGCCTTTGAATTGCAGAAATAGAAGAATATCTTTCTTTTGAGCTGTTTGTACTGGCTCATTGCATTTGTTCATCATGCTGTGAATGTCTATGAACTTTTCAGGATATCCGTTTGTCAGTAACGTTTTCCTCAACATCTTTCGTTCCGTATGCAGCTTAATGGTGCCAATACGCTTGACCTTATGGAGTAGACTTGTGACCGAACCCCGTTTGCATGCTATCGAGGCAAAGCAGGAGAACTGAAGATATGATTCATTCCATGTTGCTTTTGTGAGATGATCGATCGTTGTAATGCCCTCAGTCTTCACGTCCTAATGATGAGTACATGTTAAGGAAAGCTAAACTGCCCATTTGATTCAGTTTCCGGTGAGACAAAGTTTAGCGCCGTGGGAAAAGAAAGTGAGCTAAAGAAGCGCCTAAAAAATAGCATTCATATATGCAAAAGATGGAGCATTCTGTAAATCAATAATATCAACATAACCTACTCTGACAGATATAATAAGGCTAATGTTGAGCCTAACGGACTATCCATATTTGCTCTGTCTTTTTGCTTTTAAGAAAGTCCTTCAAAACTAAATCTGATTCTTGAGATATTCAAGTGGAATACCTATATCATAGTTTTGGCTGGAAATAAAATCACATAAAAACTCAACTGTCTCTCGAAGAGGAACGTTCGTAAAAAGGGAATCAACGTCAATCGAATACATAGTTTGTGAACTCACCGACAAACGTTCTAATATCTCTGCTAGTTCAAAAGAATCCTTTAGGCAATGGGGGGATAACACTTTGCGAACGGGGTCCAAAATTCCAACCAACCATCGAGCAACTTTATGATATGCTGAATTGTTCATACACAACATTGGTCACAGATGTGCTCCATCCATGTGTATTTTAAGTGCACTCCTCATTCACGGTGTTGACTTTATGTGCCTATGGTGAGTTTTAGACACATGATCGTGCAACAACGGTTTTCCGGAAATCGTCTCCAACCTTCCTAACACGTCTCCTTGTAGTGTATGCAGCGATTTCAACCAATTTGACATAACTTTTCTTACTACCCTCGATCTACACAACACTGTAACCTTTCCTACACGTCTGAACACATATCTCGGTTTAGTCTGCCGTAACAACGCTTAGTCCATTACGGTACCCAGGTGCATTCCACGTGGTAACTCTAGCCACTCTGTTGTCAAGTTCTCTCCCATGGTTTGCAGGAAGACATGCCACAAGAGTTTCATTCGTTGTGGAGATCGCAGAATCAGCCAACGATTTGCTCTTCGCGAGAGTTGTTGTAGGCCTATGTAAATGATGCGTTCATCCGACTTGAGCATGTTTATTTACGATGATTCGTCTATCTGCTGCAATCAGTCTACTGGCCACCTCAGTCTCTGTTTCCATATTTGTTACCTTTAAGAAACTACTCTCATGTTCGTGTAGAGAAGTTTTCTACCCCGTACCTCGAAAGACTTCATGGGAAGAAAGAAAAGGCTTATAAATCATAAGATTATTCATCAATGAAACGCATTTTAAAGTCTCTCAGTTATGAATAAAACAAGTGAATTTGATACACGACCGCACATTACTGTGTGACAAAGACTATTACCAGATCTGGCAAATCATGTAGAGACTGAGTGGATTGAAGTCTCTTGCCAAGAAACTTGCCATCCATGTCGATAAGCTCAATTGTAATTTCCATGAGACAACGGACCATTCCATAAAGTCTCCTTTTCCTACTGTCCCGTCTATTCACATTGAGAACTGCGCTATCTAAAATAACCCACTTCTTCTATTCTGATCACTCTAATGTATTTCAACATCTTTTCCTATATCTCAGCACCAATATTTATTTGCACTTACCCGATCTTAGTCTTCCTCTGTTGTTTTTTATTCAGCCCAATTTTTACACAGGCCCTTCTCAATCGTGAACCAATGACAGACGGAATCGTTGGATTTGTCCCCAACTGATAATAGCTGTAACGGTTCGCTAACTCTTCCATGAAGTTCACGATTATTCATTATCGTTTCATGACCCAGACACGTTTAGTTAAGTGTCCCGGATTTTGTGAAAATGTGAGTATGCAAAAAGCTGAAAATTTATCAATTGGAGGTCCATAAATTGTACCATGAACTGATTTGACGACTTGAAAAATCCCCAGTGTCAGTTACACTTACTGCATGGTTCTCAAGAACCGCAGTAAGGTTGAGATGGAAAAAGTGACCAATAGAATAGAGTAGGTGTGCTCTATGTATCCGCCTTATGTTGCTGACGTAGTTGGTTATCAGGATTCCCCGTTGGTCTTGAGATATAATTCTTCAGACACGATCATTGCAACTCCAAATTTCCATAATTATTCAGGTCTGGAAACAGCCCCCAAATTGTTACACTTTTCCAAATTTTAAAATGTCTGTACGAATGGAGTTTTTTTGGTCAAAATGAGTAAATCGGTAAGCCTATTTACTACTCTAGTACATCTCAAATAATTCATACTTACCCGAGAAACGAATCACGCTAAACTACTTTGTTCCGTGTTGGCTGTCATGGCAGCAACGAAAATAGCTCACTTTAATCACATCAGTGCCAAGAGTAGAACAGGTTGCTTGAGTATGATGCGATCCATAGAATTAGCACAGCTTAACTGTTCCCTCTCCACCGTCATCACGAGAACGAAGGTTCATTTGGAAATGGACTGGCTGAAAATTCCATTTGAATAAGACTGTTGCAATCGAATATAAACTGCGTTCGATTTATATCAACAAAACCATTAATCTCTTATCAGTTAGTAATAACTGAATGACTGGACTTAACAAACGAAGTGCCATTACGAAACGATTGGAAAATCTATATCCTATTCACAACCGATTTTAGCTATCGGTTTAGATACGACAATTCGGTTCGGTTTAAGGTGGGTTTTTTGACTCAATGTCAATTACAGTTGTTTCGTAAGAACTTGACCTGGAGTTAAAGTCAAATTCCTGATTAGCCCCAACAAAAGCGAAGAACGAATTTGACACCGATTTTCGAATTGGGCCGGCTGAAATGTTCTTCAGAGTACGAAAGTCCCAATCGAACGTACATGGTGCTTTCTTTATATCGACCGAATCCTCGATTACTTATCAACAGTTAAGGGACTGTCACGTGACAGCTGGAGAGAGAGAATGTGTACGGTGAAGAGGACGAGACTAGCAAAACTAGAGATGTGAGCAAATTACAGGTCAGGTTCGAGCAGGCTAAATGTTGGTAATTTTATCAGTCCATAATTTATCCACAAGACTAAATGATCGAATAAAGGCAAACTAGAAATGAACAGGGATTTCATTTCCCACAACAGATACTGGGATTTTCCTTGTTCACTTGTTAATTAATGATTTTACCGACCAAATTGCGATCAATTTGGCTTTGTGATATTTCTTCATATTCTATTTTTCTTTATCCCGTCGTTTATCAACTGAATTCATGCGGCCTAATTTTTCGAAGTGTAATCAGATCTAGAGGAGACGTAACTTCCGAACTGTTTTGATTTCGACAATATCTTATGAACTTGTACGCGCATGTGTTTTGGATATTACCATTAATTCCTAAAAATGCGAACTTATCAAACGGAGTTAGCTTAGGACATCCAGCTTGGCCTGTGATTGGTAGGGGCGGACAGAAAACGCCGAATTTAGAGGGACTTTGAAAGAGTGGCTAGTTATCAGGGGCTCTGCGTTTGCATTGTGGTGTAATCACACCGAGGATCAAACGTAGACAGTGTCAGTTTGATATTCTATTTACTTCAGTGGGTATTTTCGAAGGTTTGTAAACTGTCCGTGATACAATCACAATGAAATTGAACCGTATTGTGGGTTGTTGGGCTCCGTAAACTCTCATTCAAGCGACATTGAAAGGCTGCTCGGCGAAGTGCATATGAACTACTGTTTCACTGGTAAACAGTTATGAAAGTCTGAGAGTTTAGAAAGAGTCGCAGGTGCAGAAATTCTGGACTTCGGCTGGGCCCGGACTAGTCGAACTGTGAAAGTGTTGAGCTCCATGCGCGGAATCTCAGTCCATCTGGCACAGCTTTGAACATGTGCCTATCTCCGATTAGTGACCTAATGTCGTTAAGCCTGTGGTTACCAAACTCCTAGTTCGAGTTTGTAAATAATGTGCACCTCGTGTTTTCGGCTGGCTGCTACGGTGCCACTGATAGTGTATACTTTGAAAGCTTTTTCTTCTCCTCAGATAAAACGTCGTGGCAACCACAGATTGCGAAGGTTGAACAGGCGTTTTCTTTCAATGTTACTAGACATTATGAGAGAAGCGACAAGTTCGGTTCATAGAACAACAAAGTTGTTCTTTTTATCTGGTCCTTTAACGTCCTACACGATTGGCAGAAATGTGCATGCAAGTCCACGGCTAGTAGAGGTTACAATTGTACGCATCGGAAAATTGACAGTAGATATTCTTTTGCTTATAGCATACGATTGACATGCAGAAGAACAATCCAGTTCAACACAGAATTGTATCGAACAGTAGTTTGACGTTGCCGAATGACTGTTATTGATGATAGAAAGGGATTGTCAGTTGATCCATGTTAACAATTGTTGCAGATATTTTTAACCTTTTTCCAATATTGCTATTCTGGAAGTGTATTAATAATGGTATCATTTCTCGAAAGTAATGTCTCTGCTAGCAAACTACGCATTCATCCTCACTTATCAACCTTCAGTCGTCTCGCAGTATGGGAACTCAGTTCGATTGTGCACATATGACTATATTCATGTGTGTATCAGCGAACAATCCATCACAATTTTTTCGCAGCAGAGTTCTGAACGTAGTCGACAAAACGGCCGTCCAAATGATTACTTGAGTGTGCAAACGTCATGGTTTCTAGTCTCTGGATAAGTGAGACATTTTGCGTGGGTCGCGCGATATGAATGGAAAACAGGAAGATAAGTACTGTAGTGGTTAGTGTTTTCACGACGGTTACCTTTTGCCACTCAGTCGATTAGGGAAAAATTGTCATCACTCGCATTCGCCCCTTCTGATCCGATCTAGGGTGTCATATGCTGGATCAGGCAGCTTGAAAAATGTCTGTTCTTTGTCTTAATCAATAATTACCGTAGTTCGGATCCAGCCTAGACTACGTGGTCTGTCCACGTGTGAGGGGAGACATTCTGACTCATAGCGAATTTACTGCATCAATGTTTCTTGCTGGCTGACGTTCGGCCTTGATGTCATACATGGACGTTTTAAATTAGTGCACACTTGTTGGGTAAACTTCAAGAACAGCCAATCGACCTATTAGAAAATTAACTATAAACAGCAGAATTTATCGTGCTACCAAGTGAGAGATTATGAGCTGTAGTACAAGAGAAATTCTTAACAAAGAAGCTGAAAAAACTCTACTGTTTTTTCTTCTACAAAGCATAATAATGAAGTGTGATTTTCCATTCCTCTGACAATGAGGACTAAATCGAGAACTAAACCAAGTGAGTAGTAAGGAATTATGGTTTTATATAAAATGAACATCGTACACAATTGATCCCAGCTATTGCGTCCTCACAAACATTTCAGTCAACCTCTTCGGTTGATATGACGTGACCATCGAGTACAACTCAGCAGCGTTCGCATTCCCGCAGACTCTTCATCTAACCTCTGTAGTAAAGAACCCCCATACACGAGTTTTGTTCTTGTTATACCTGGTCAGTTGTGTATATCCTTGTCATGATTGAAAGTTGAAATCTAGATGAGCTTTCATAAGGCATCCGTGTTACTCATTTCGCCATAGACTTCATATTAGGCACAACCGAATTATGAGATGGAAACCCTCGGCAGAGTCCGGTTGAAAAACTTATGAGAATGTGAAAGCTGCAATCCGACATGAGTGCTGTTCAGCTTATAGCAACCTCACAATTCCATGAATTGCCACAAGTAAGAATGGTTGTCAAATCGCGGGGCAACCCAGTCTGTCCGTATATGTGTTAATTAAATTTAATCACATACCCCAACAACTGACAAGGAGTACACAAAGTAAGAGGGATACGCTTATTGAGAATTCGTTGTTGATGACTGTTACGTTAAGTTTACCTTTGAACTCATGATAACCTGTTTCCGACAAGCAGGAAATTACACACTTGCATGTGCATCACTAGGGTCCAAGCCAGCGAAGTCACAGAGTCCAGCCTTGTCATCATTTCGTGCCTCAAAACCACTCTATGGTTCGAGAAATCAATACGACTGTACATGATTATCTTCATCTTTGTGCGCACCAGCGATTGTGTTATCGAAATCCGTTCCGAGAGAGCAGCCATCAAAGTAGACGGAGAAACAGTCACCATCAAAATGATGACTTAGTTGTTCTACGGGCTAATCGTGTTGGAATCACTTTTGTATGGTACATATGAAGATCTGCCATATGTGAAGGCCTGGAATACTGTCATTCGAAAGTACCTTTATGAATAGTATGACCTCGTTAACTTAAAGTTCCATGTTCACTGGTTTTGCAAATTGATGCACATAACGACACAGCATTCTGAAGCAGTAACTCGCATTGCCCTCCCACAATATGGGCGCAAATGGATTAACTCTGTCACGAATGACTGTATCAAATCAACTTTCTTAGTTTGCACGCCTTTATTGTTAAGGCGTTCCTGTCCGTATCTAGAAGAATTGCACAAACTATAGTACACTGGAACGACCATGTTGCACATTTTGGAATTATTACCTTCTGCGTTTGTTTTAGTAATTTTATGGCAGACTGTATATCCGGAGTGAGGTATGACTACAGCGAACCAAAGTCAACTGAAAATCATGAACTCAGAATTTTATCAATAAGTTGCTAACATTCACGCGGCTAGTTCGGAGATTAAAGACGTTTAAGTTTGAGGAACAACCTTAATGGAAACATTATTGTGTGCACTTCTGAATTGCCAAATAATTCACAGTAATGAATTAATTTTTTGAAATGTCTCATCGACATAAGTAATATTGGATGTACTCAGAACGGTGAACTGTCGACATCAACAGCTTCAATTGATCGTTGGTTGTTCAATGCTTTCATTGTACATATAAATGATCATTTCACAGTACCTATGAGCTTTAGCAAAGATTGATGCTTTATTCAATCACCATATTTGAACGTACGTTTACTCGACAACATAGTTTGATTTACATCGGCACGATTATTGGCTAGGACAGACATTCATGACCAGTTTGATCGGCGTCACATTTCTCTGTAAGATACACCATTAAAACAAGATTAGACAAATCTTTGTTACAGTAAACAGAGTGTTTCTGTGATACCTGTGCGCCTGCATATGCACCTAGACACACTCACGAAGGATGATAGTGTGGGAATGGTTTAGTGTAGATCGTTTAAAGACTCAGACCACTTCATCGATATCGTTGCTGGTCACTACTTAACGTCTTCGTTTGTAAATCATATGACGTCCACATACACACACAACACAGTAAACCCGGTCAGTGTATGAGAATGTCAAACCTTACCTTGTGGATGGCTGATTCGCAAAAACTAATACGCTTTGTTCCAAAAATGTCTACCGTTAACATGTAGCTAAATTCAGTGGTGTATTCTGAAAAATCATAAACCTTTTGAAATAATACAACACGTCCTGTCTTTTCTCAATTAGTATCGTGCTTCCAGCCAAATGACTCAACACTAAGCCGGTCGTCATCTTGTTTCCCAGTGTTATTCGATGTTACTGTGCAGCATCATATGTCCATCCCGATCTCTAAGCAAGAGGTAATCGAATAAGTAGGTGAAGATTTACTTTACCTTTGTCCAAATCAATTTCCACCAGTTCAGTTTCCCATAGCTGATTATCAACCGCAACGAAGAAGTGAAACACATCGACCATATCACATTGTTGTTCACCGATGATTTCCCGAAGAGGTCCGTTCGGAAAACCAGTATTAGAAAAGACATTATTTAAAACGTTTTGGTGCACATCATACACTACGCATCTCAAGACGAACATGAATCCCCATGGCAGCTTTCCGCTCATCATCAGTCTCGATCTGTTAGATGACGAATTTAAGGGACGGCTTCTGGAATATGCATTCAAAAAACTGTTGTGCAGAGCGGTCTTTTCGCCTTTGAGAAAATCCATCTCATCATACTTGCTTGGTAAAGACGGCAGACTCCCTAAGATCTGATCGATATCACTGTTTGGTGCATCTCTTCTATCGCCACAGGTCTGGCAAAACAGTACTCATTTTAAAAGTATCCAACTCGCGCCTTTTTAATCAAACAACGGAACTATTCTTTCTGGCTTTCAAATTCATCCACGTTTAAGGTATTTGCTATGTGATTAGCTTTTTTGCAGATAAAGCTTTCTAACGTTACAACTCCCTCATGGTTTTCTCAAGTTTTCAGGAACTGATTGCGTTTGGCTTGGTGCATGTTTCCAAACTTCTCATCCATCTTCAGATGACACAGAGACGTTAGCATCGAGGGGTTGTCTATCAGATTCTTTTTAGATAAAATATACCGGACTGATCCTCACGCTACATCAACAACTAGGCTGCCAAACATTACGTAGCTTCAGCTGAGATAAACACACTACCGTCGTGTATATTGACAATCGTTTGCTCATTGTAAGACAGTGGCATGCAGTCCCGGCTGTCACTACCTCCGCGTCTGGCTGGTCTTTTGGTTTAGCATTTACGCACGAATGGCTAGAGACGGTGTTTAGTCCTGTTATCCGCTTCATAATAACCGTACAGTGGGCGTGCAGTGTGTGACATTGCGAGAGGGATGACAAGAGGTTCTCACGTCTCAGGCATTCGCTCACATGTGTCCGTCTCCAATCCTGGTTGACAGGTCGTAGGTGGACAACTGGTCAATCTGCCTACCTATCGGTCATGATCGTTGAAGTTTTACAGGTTAGAGAAATCTTACTGACTCTGTGTAACAGAAGACCACCAAATAAAGGAGACGCAAACAACCATCGAATTTCGCTCCGAAAGTGGTGAGAATCATGGGAGCACAAATGGAAATCGAACTGAGTTCATTAGAATATAGGGTAAGGTATAGTACGACTTTTGGATACACAACGCGTCAAGGACACGCTGTTGCACTATGCATGACAGGCCGCGCGTTAATGTTAACAATTGTAGGCACGCTGGCGTCACAGTGACCATGATACATTGGTCAGTGTTTGCTGAACACTCGACAAACGATAATCAAGATAAGACTTCTTTTTTTTTACAACGAAAGCGACCAAATTCAGTATATGTACTTGATTTAATCAGCACTTAGCCCGACGTAGCGAAGGCTTACATCGTGTGAAGGTTGACCGGCTGGGCAATTTGGCGAGGTTTTGAACACGTGATAGATGTCCATATTGAGCTCCACAGAAGGTATTATGTGGGTGTGATTGAGCGTGTGCTACAAGGCTTATTTCCTAGCTAACGTGTGGATAGGTCGCATCTGCAGTTAATTTAGGAGTTACACGAAATACTGAATAGTAAACATCCGTATTATTATGAATCAAAACAGACCATTTCCCTTAAAAATAAGGTTTCAACTTAACAAAAACAAGCTAACGACCTTCGCAAATCGAATTTTTCGTGGTCTTTTACATTTAGGAGACTGTAACAATAACTTCGTGCTAGCGTTGACTACTCGTTCAACGCCAACGCAGGTAGTTCGAAATGAATAAGCGATTGATCGAGTAAATGAAACACGCAAGCAACCAGTGTCCGCAGTCGCAAGACATCCTGACCACTGGTCACGTCATCGACCCGACCTGTGCATTCAGAATCTTATTACGTCATCCCAATCCAAGATTCTTGCGGTTTGCTGAGGCTGTCGCAATCAATCGACTGAAGCCGGCCCTGTGTGTTCAGAAACAATTGTTCGTGAGCTTGACCCTGCCCTGGACTTAGTGACCTTTCCTAACCCATCAATCGACTATGTATTCCACCCACCCCTAACTGTTCGATATAAAAAAACCGTTTCATGTTATTGTAAATTTGGTACTGATGAGTCAATACGAAATGCTTGCATCTACCAGTTTTCGTGTTCTAACGGTTTTGTTCAATTATGGATTGTTGGCGTACTGTGGTGCGAACATTCTTTTACACGATTGGCGTAACACGCTGTTACGGTACCAACGTGTTTGACACTTTTCCATATTTCCGTTACAAAAACGTTTACCGATGTTAAATTATTTTATGCGGAAAATTCAACAGTTATCCAACGTCATTCTCGCAGTTGATTTACAAGAATTATTATGAATTATTTTCCAGTCAGATGTATTCCGAAAGTTCCTTTGTAGCGCCCAAGACGGCCGACTTAAGCAGATTATCTCATCTCATGAAGTCACATCGCGAGTGCTATCAACAATATCTCTATTATGAAATAAAACAGCATGAGGCTTTTTGCCGCAGGTTAGGTCTGTGCAAAAATTAGAAGAAACCTTTGTCTGCGTTTCTTTTCGTAGTTGTCAGTTGAGTCTGATTTCATGTAGTGGTTAGCAGGACTTAGTAATTGATAACAATGAGTATGCCACAGTAATGATACCCGATCCTCTGGTTTAACATGGAAAACCTCGAAACTACACATCTTCGCACACCGGTCAGCTGTGCTGCTTATATTTAGGAATCATGTGCTCAATGAATTTGGTCAGTTAACTTTTTCTTTAGGCCGGAAAGAGAGCAAAATTGCTCAAAGTAAAGCGTCTAACGAACAAATTTGACCCTCAAAATTACATTGTATGGTGGTTGGTCTCCGAGTCACTAGTGAAGATGGTAGTCAGGATAAAATACAGTTTCACATATCATTTGACCTTTAACTTCGATGTTCGTTTCCTACAACCTGAGTCGCATAGGTGTATTTTGCTATTACAGTAGAGATCGCAAAACGCGAGCAGTGCAAAAAAGTGTGTGTACCCCACGTCCACTCACTTGATTTATGTATGTGCTCAAGATGATCTTATGCCTCATCACAGCAAGCGCACACGTGACGACGGTATTAACGTTAGGGTGGGCCATAGGGCTCTCAGTTCCACCTTGTTTCGATCGGTTCTGTACGCCACGACGGGGCAATGAAAGTTGTAAGGTCACTCAAAGTGAGAGTAATCGAAATGACCACTAGGACACTCAGATGCTTAGACCACATGCAAGTTGCTGGACCATAGCCCTTGGCTGTCAAAGGAGCATCCTTGTATCTCGAACAGTAGAATGCATTGTATAACGTTACATCATGTGTTTGAACAAGTACATGGCGTTTCGACAACAACCAACAGATCATAACACAATCAATGGGGACATTGACAATATGCATAAAACTAATCGACACAGAAAAGTGGCCCTATGTACTAACAAAATACTAGAATGAAGACATTGCTCTTTTCCGAGTAACTGAATGCACTTTGAATCGTTTCACCAAACCATGTGCGCGTCAGTCAAAACCTGAGAGACGTTCACTCTAGTACGACAACTGAAAAATCGAAGAATAAGAGATATTCAATAAAAGTCACTTAATCAATCGATAAGGATACATGTGTCTAAAAGTGTTCCAAATAAAGGTTGAGAGTCAGGCGATTGTCCCATCCGATCCACAAAGCCCATTTTTCAAGTTGAACATCACTCATACTCGACCGCAACATTAACATTCACATCGACTTTCCAGCTTTCCTCTTTCGAAGAGAAACGTTAGGCTCGAGGTTCGTTTCCGTCACAATTTATCACTAGTGCACAGCCGGGATCAGAGCTCCGACTACGCCTTCATGAGGCAACTATGTTGATCACTGTGCTGTTGGCCTCACATTAAGCACGACCGAATTGTCATATCAGAATGATCAGTCATTTTCAGTTGCGAGTAATGAGCAAACGTGAGTAATGTTCACATTGAATTTAACGAAATCTCCGACAACTCATCAGTAAACTGAAAATATCGCCTAGCGGTTTTAATGAAATAGGAAATTTTGACCTGCTCGGAAATCCCAATCGCGGCGTTATCGACTAGAGTCGACAGACAGTAACTGTCTTATCAAGAGGACCGAGCAATCTGATAATTACTCACAAGCGAAAGTGATTGTGTTTTCGGATATGATAATTCGATCGTGCCTGATGTGTAGTCAAGTGCGTAATGGTCAACACGGTTGCCTCATGAAAGCATGGCCGGAGTTCTAGTCCCGGCAGTGGCAAGGATATGCACTACTGACGAGCTCTAATGAGAGCGAAACTCGAGTCTAGTGCTTCTTTTCGAAAGGGGCCGACTGGAAAGTCTATGGGAATGCGACAGCTGCGATCAATTGTGGGTGATGTTCAATTTATATGAAAACCAAAATCCCCTACTAGTCATCATTAACCAATTCCCGACTACTCCTTCAGTAAGCCCACTTTTGTCCAAGCTGCGTAGGTAAGCATACGTATCGCCTAACACTCATACCCGATTCTAATCCCACTATGACCATTATGTGGCTTTTTTTACAATCTACCGGTCAATATGTGCTAGTTACTCAAACTGATTCAGCTGAAGAAATGAGCGTTATGGTTTTATAATGAAAATACTTTGAGCTGTCGTGTCTGAATGAACAATAAACAGATGTTTAACTGTATGTGCTATATCATCCGATAGAAAACATCAAGTGTATTCAAGTGATGATTGCTTCAGATATGTAGGACCTACTTTTGTGACTGCTGTACAGGCTAATTTGGACCAACTAGTTTCGTTGTTGTGGGGATACAAATTTTCCAACTGTTCTACATCGTTAATAACCTGGGAAAAGTTGGGAAAGCTTGATATATATATATATATATATATATATATTAATCGTAAAAATATGATTTGGTTATTCAGGTTTTCAGGCAACCAATTAGCAAACTAACATGTCACGACTGGCCATGTGGAGATGGTCTGAAGAAGACTGGGGTCCTCTCATGACAGGAGAGACTTATATGCAACAGCCTTCTATGAACCTCGGTTAGAGTGAGAAGAATAGAGTAATCGATGTACGACCTGCCATCAGGCGTCCATCTACAAGTGTACGTCACGTGACAATCCTTGAATGTCACTATGATCCACGGTGGACACTTAACCAAACAAAGTGAATGTTGACAACTTACACTGAAAAATTTCCAATGGAAAAATGAGCGCATTGTAGTTCCGGTTTTAATTAGCATAATTAACACACTAATCGATGTTCGATCAGCTACATCCCCATAAAATCTTAAGGGGCAGAGGATAGAGTGAATGACTTCCTTTTAATAGCTTACCAGAAGAATCAAAATGCCTCCGACTGGTCAAACGTCTGTCACTAATAAAGGCGAACACTTATATGACAAAAAACCGTATCGATTGTCCAATCGGTG
Source organism: Paragonimus kellicotti (assembly GCA_014220965.1). Lineage (NCBI taxonomy): Eukaryota > Metazoa > Platyhelminthes > Trematoda > Plagiorchiida > Troglotrematidae > Paragonimus > Paragonimus kellicotti. The sequence goes on along the minus strand of LOND01002140.1, from coordinate 30,677 downwards.
ATTTTACTTGCAAATGCAAACTCGTACCAAACGCAATGAAGTGATTACAGACGAGCTGAATGTGTCAAAATTGCGTTGGCCACGTTTAATAATTGTTATCCATCAAGCAACTACTTTGTCCCCCCAAATTTCATACGTAACTTAAAACTTAATGACTAGTGCAATCACTTTAATATCACCATCCGCAAGGTACAACAAATGCAGAACCAAGTCAGGGGTTGGAGAGGGGATACTACGACTTATAATCAAGCGTCCCTGTGGCGATGACCGCGACAACTTAGTCGTAAGTTTGAGTATAACAGAAAAACCGTTCATTCTTGAGGTCAACAACTCTTTACCCTTTGGAGGATCTGCAACGTTCTTAGTTTTCTGATCCACAAAAGGAAGCACTCGGAAACGTGTGTCAAGCTTTAGATGTGTGATCTGCAGGCACTCGTGAGCATCCGAATGTAGTTACATTATGCCAAAAAGAGTAGGTCTTACGAGTAAATCACACTGTTAAAGAACGTCATGCATTCTGGAGCAGTCACCAAAATCGGATTTTGCCGTTGTGCATATCCGTTTCACTATATCATTCGTTCAGAGGTAACACTCGCAACGTAAAGTGATTAGCTCAGATTTGAGCGAAAATGGTATGAAGACCGCGTGTCCAGTAGACCTGACGAACAAATTGCTCGGATCAAGTCGGGTGAGAGTACGTAAGAAGTTCTGGGGACAAATCGCAACAACTATGAAAGCCAACACTGAATAAGTATGTTTCGAAGGAACTGTTCAACTGCAACAGCGTTGCCTTTCTGTCACATCAATAAATATTACAAGCAAGCGTCTCTCGATTCGACCTGGTTGTGGATATGCCAACCACCGCCGAGAACTTGCACGTAAGCTGACTAAAGGCTTGCACAAAGACTATGAGCATCACTTGATACAACACACCTTTTTATATCGAAACAGCAGAGTGCTATTCTTCCTAGTTCGTGGTTGTATTGGCCGTCAAATAAGTGTAAATGAGACCACATTTCGAAAAATTGGTTCTCTCATCACCAAACAGTTGTGTCGGCTCGACAGACAGGCTGACCGTTTCGAATACCACTTCCGTTGGCTTCGGCAGGATTTTGTAGACGACCGGACACTAATGATCACCTACTTCGTTCCAGGAAATCCTCGGTCGGAAGCAGATATAGCTACGGAGCTTAAACTGTCGAAGTGTAACAACGGTATAGATCCAGATCTTCGTACCCTGCCCTTTTCAAAGGCTTGATATCAAAATCGGAAATGCTCTTTTGGACGGTTTTGGTCCAGTTGGCACTCCAAGTGACATTAATCTAGAATCCGTTGCGTTCAAACTACTCATCATCCATATACTGCGTACGCCCACTGAAATTAAGGACGGCCAAACACGTGATGAACAGGCGATATTCACATCTGTTCGAGGTTGCATTGATCACATTGTACCTTGCGACGGGCTTTCGAGCCTCGATATTCTTATAGTCAACCAATGATCGTATTTTAGGCTTAAAGACTGCTTTCAATTCGGTCACTTAACGATTTTTGGATCCAACTCCCTCGTACTAGATCCCCAGATAAACACAGTTGTCAACATCCTCGAATGTTCATTCCACAAACAGGGAGTGGATTTATGGACAAATGTCTCGGGTGTCCAATTTCTTCCTTAATGCCCATTTATGTCATGAGCGACGTTCTGGAAAGTGTGCTTGAGGAGTCCAATGTGATTAGTATTAGGGTTCTCCCTGGCACTAAGTTGACTGATATGACATTGTGTTGCGTAGCTCCTCCGCTGTAGACATGCAGACCATGTTGAACTAGAGACATGAGTAGGCTGGGTTGTACGGAATGCACGTAGGACCCACAGAGTGCTGAGTCAGGAGGCAGACATTCTTACTCCTGCGTTCTTCATTGCAAACAGCCCGCAAGAGGCTGTCAGCAGGTCCATATACTTGGGTAGCACTATCTTATTACCTCGTGATATTGCTGAGGAGATATCGGTGTCAATAGCAAGGACGCATGAGTCTTTGCAATCCTGTTGACTGTGGCGTCGAAAAGACGTTCGATTGTCGCTGAAAGGAAGAGTATATAATGCTTGTGTGCGTTCTGTTTTGCTCTATGGTTCGGAAACGTGGCCTGTTCGCAAGGAAGATATCAACGGATTTGCTGTGTTTGACCATCAATGTCTGCGCCAACTAGGCCGCATCGAATAGGTTAAGCCCGTAAGCAACGAGATCGTTCACCAGCGAGCATATCAGAATGTTGAGAATACGCGATCAATTAATGAACTAAGCACGTTGGTTGGATCATGTATCCTGTGTGCCAGCTGTATGTTTACCGCATCGTGCGTCATTTGCTGCGGTTATCAGCAGTTGGGTAAAACCGTATGGTGCTTACGCAATGACGTGACCACGTAATCACCAAATATGAAGACCCGAACTGTTTTGTTCAGTAAAGAGGGTAATTGTCACCTGTTCAGTTGGAGACCTTTTGATAACTCAAATCGCAATCCGAGATAGCAGTGCGTTGTAATCAACGCTATGGCTGCATTTTTGATAATAACTACTGTTTCAAGTTCATTCTTCTACCGCCTTTTCGTTTTTTTTTTATAAAAGAAACTATATTCATGACACACCAACTCCATGTTGCGGTGAAGGGGGGCCGGAGCCATCGAATCGTTTGGTCAGATCCGCAGCCTCCATGAATGAATAAGAAGCAATCCGTAGATGCGTTGATATAAAAAATGCGATGAATCATTGTTCTGCTGAAACCTTTTGTAAAACGGAACACGTTTGGAAATGAAGATGAGAAATCCGTTAATTCAAGAGATAAAAAGCCAAAATTTTTGACGGCCCAAAGATTATCCCTGCGAGTTATTGGACTTGACGCTTTAGCTTGTCAAAATCGATATTCCTAAACGACCCCTGCATAGATGCACTCAATCAGTTGCATTCCTGTGAAAGAACTAGAGTGCGCTTCATCAGATCCTGTCCAACTCTATATGGTCCCCTATTTTTTATTAGTGGCTTCCGAGTACTCAAATCAACGAAAACATTATTAACAACAAACGGACCAATTTTGCTGAGCAATAGTTGGCCCTCGTGGAAACTGAAATATTGTGGTCAAATGTAACAAACCGAATGGCGACCAAATTATACGATCACTAGTATATGGCGTTTTGCAATAACTCAACCATCTTTCGTGGCAATTGCACACACCACGGGCAAACCATATCCCTCAGTCTATGCTATCGGACAAAAGACTTCGATCCGTTTGAGTGTTCAGTCAGGATATGCTGGTAGATTCTAGTTGCTAGGGTGCTAATAATTGGGTTAATTTTTTGCGGGACCGACAAACTTGTGATGGTTGACAGTCAGCATGCCGAGTTTGATGGATGAGTGAAAGAATGGCTGGTTGAGTGACGGATATGCAACAGATGTCGCGTGATTGATCGTTACCGACAGATAAGCAATAATATCAATCACTTTGATGATTAGATATGCAATCAATGGTGTCTCTCAAAAGAGGAACTTGCTGTCACCGAGAGAGATGTCCTGTGCTTGTCACTTTGGGATCAGTCAACCAATATTAACTGAACTTGGTCATTTATTCTACAACAGTGTACTTCTCTCGAGAGTCTCTCGTCGTGGTCTGCTCTTTCGAAGTATCCGGATAGACTGCCGCTTTAGTTGTTCAGTTGGTGTGCACGAGAATAGGCCTAACCCGGGGTAAGCAAGGTGTAGATATGCAAATATCTTCGAAGCCATTTTGTTCAGACTATGCTCTTTTCGAAAGGGGCCGACTGGAAAGTCTATGGGAATGCGACAGCTGCGATCAATTGTGGGTGATGTTCAATCTATATGAAAACCAAAATCCCCTACTACTCATCATTAACCAATTCCCGACTACTCCTTAGTAAGCCCACTTTTGTCCAACTGCGTAGGTAAGCATACGTATCGCCTAACACTCATACCCGATTCTAATCCCACTATGACCATTATGTGGCTTTTTTTACAATCTACCGGTCAATATGTGCTAGTTACTCAAACTGATTCAGCTGAAGAAATGAGCGTTATGGTTTTATAATGAAAATACTTTGAGCTGTCGTGTCTGAATGAACAATAAACAGATGTTTAACTGTATGTGTTATATCGTCCGATAGAAAACATCAAGTGTATTCAAGTGATGATTGCTTCAGATATGTAGGACCTACTTTTGTGACTGCTGTACAGGCTAATTTGGACCAACTAGTTTCGTTGTTGTGGGGATACAAATTTTCCAACTGTTCTACATCGTTAATAACCTGGGAAAAGTTGGGAAAGCTTGATATATATATATATATATATATATATATATATATATATATAATCGTAAAAATATGATTTGGTTATTCAGGTTTCAGGCAACCACTTAGCAAACTAACATGTCACGACTGGCCATGTGGAGATTGGTCTGAAGAAGACTGGGGTCCTCTCATGACAGGAGAGACTTATATGCAACAGCCTTCTATGAACCTCGGTTAGAGTGAGAAGAATAGAGTAATCGATGTACGACCTGCCATCAGGCGTCCATCTACAAGTGTACGTCACGTGACAATCCTTGAATGTCACTATGATCCACGGTGGACACTTAACCAAACAAAGTGAATGTTGACAACTTACACTGAAAAATTTCCAATGGAAAAATGAGCGCATTGTAGTTCCGGTTTTAATTAGCATAATTAACACACTAATCGATGTTCGATCAGCTACATCCCCATAAAATCTTAAAGGGGGCAGAGGATAGAGTGAATGACTTCCTTTTAATAGCTTACCAGAATGGAAATCAAATATGCCTGCCCCGACCTGGTCAAAACGTCTGTCCACTAAATTATAATGCGAACACTTATAATGAAAAAAAAACCGTATCGATTGTCCAATCGTGTGCATTTTTTCAACTTGCAAATGTCAAGCCGTACCAAGCGCAATGAAGTGATTAACAGACGTGCAGCTGAATGTGTCAAAATGCGTTGGACACGTTTAATAATTTTGTTGATCCATCAATGCAAACCTTAAGCGTTTGTCCCCCCAAATTTCATACGTAACTTAAAACTTAATGATTAGTGCAATCACTTTAATATCACCATCCGCAAGGTACAACAAATGCAGAACCAAGTCAGGGGTTGGAGAGGGGATACTACGACTTATAATCAAGCGTCCCTGTGGCGATGACCGCGACAACTTAGTCGTAAGTTTGAGTATAACAGAAAAACCGTTCATTCTTGAGGTCAACAACTCTTTACCCTTTGGAGGATCTGCAACGTTCTTAGTTTTCTGATCCACAAAAGGAAGCACTCGGAAACGTGTGTCAAGCTTTAGATGTGTGATCTGCAGGCACTCGTGAGCATCCGAATGTAGTTACATTATGCCAAAAAGAGTAGGTCTTACGAGTAAATCACACTGTTAAAGAACGTCATGCATTCTGGAGCAGTCACCAAAAATCGGATTTTGCCGTTGTGCATATCCGTTTCACTATATCATTCGTTCAGAGGTAATACACTCGCAAACGTAAAGTGATTAGCTCAGATTTGAGCGAAAATGGTATGAAGACCGCGTGTCCAGTAGACCTGACGAACAAATTGCTCGGATAAATTCTGTTGTAATGCAGTTTGAGGCGTGATTGTTCTGAGGTGCGCCACTTTCTGATTTCTACTTTGCCTGTGCGTGGTTGCTGAAAATTTTCCGTCGGACCACTTTTTAATCTGCCACCACTATATGTGGTGATATGGAGACTTCTCGGCCAATTTATTTTGTACAAAGCCGTCTTTAAACTCTCTTTCTTTCGTGATAACTGGATAATCGTTTAGTTTGCCTGTGTGCAAATGAAACCTTTCCCTCTTGTTTGTAATTAGTGTGGCGTTCCGGAATGTGCCACGCGAGTTCGAGAAAGCCCAGCGATAACCACGATCCCTATCAACAGCGGATTCGTCATTCCGTTACCTCATTTACTCATTTCTACTCGGGAATATGTAGTGACCAGCGATCGTGTGGCTTCTCTAAGGATCCCGGCTGCAACCATGTTTTCCCGCTTGTTTGTTCTGTACGCATGATTCTGTGTACGCCTGCTATAGGAGGCCTGATATGAACTCAGTGCCACTTTCTTCAGTCGTGCAACTAATTGCACGCAGCGAACGCTTGTCCTTTTCCTAACGACTCATCTACTATTCCATTCTTCAAGGTCGTTTAACCCGAACCTTTTCGAGCGTTGTTTAACGCACTCGAAGGTTCCACGCACTTTTCGCTTGGCGCGCTTTTGAGTGCCGCCGAGTGGGCGGTAGCCCACCTCGTGCTTCTTTTCTTTCTTCTCTTGGTTGCTGCCGTTGGTCCAGACTAGGCTAGAGCTAACTGCTTATCATATTTCCAAACATTGCTGGAAATATACGGTTTGTTTCCACTGCGTTTCTTTTAGTTCGATATTATTACGTTGCGGTCGCTCTTTATTAAAAGCTTTTTAAACTGTTAGTGAA
>LOND01002140.1:0-11295 GCA_014220965.1 Paragonimus kellicotti | reverse complement strand
CACCAACGCCGGGCGTGAGGCGTCCGTGTGCCTCCCTTAACATCCTGGCGACAACCGCGTATCCCCGCTCACCATTTATGCACGTCTCCCACAGGGAACAGAGTAATCAGCGATCGCGTGGCTCCCCTAAGGACCTCTGCTGCAACCCCGGCACCGTTCTTGCCTGTCCTGTATGCATACTTCTGTGTATATCTGCTTTGAGAAACCTGATGCGAACTCTGCCACTTTCCTCAGTGACGCAGCAAATGTTTGCTCATATCAAAACGACTTACCTGTTATTCCATTGCTCGAGGTCATTTCGCTCGTACGTTTTCGTGTGCCGTTTAACGTCTTCAGAGGTTCCATGCACTTTCCGCCCGGCGTGTTCTGGAGTGTCGCCAGGTGAACTGGAGCCCGCGTCGCATTCACTTCCCTCCTCTTGGTTGCCGCCGTTAGTCCTAAGGCCAATAACTTATACTTCCAGACACCGCTAAGAATACATGGTCCGTTCCCAAACCCCACTGCGTTCTTTCGGTCCGATGCTTATCGAGATTACAACTCGGATCCCCTTCAGAAAAGGCGTTCTGGATTGCTAATGGTCAGGCGCACATCTACATGCCCACAACAGCAAGTTCGGTACGAACTTTGCGACCATACCCTTTATAAACTGCACGCAGTAGACGACCGTATTTTATTGTTCATATAACCCTCGGAAGTTCAATGCACTTACCGCCTAATGCGTTTGAGTGACGAACTAACCTACGCGCAAGTTGATCTCGTTACGTCTTGACAAGCCACCAGGTCATGACGAGACAGCCGCACATATGCTGAGAGAATGCGCAGACGAACTGCCAGAACCACCTACTTGTTTGTTTCAACACCCATATTTTACTGGTTGTATTCCAGCCACTTGGAAGCACGACATCTCCTCTCCCATCTACAAGGACGGGGACAGGACGAACGCCAGTGTCTAGACTAGTTGATTTACTACTAAGCATGTCGAAAGTAACGAAGAGCACAATGGACGATTTCGTAAAGGAACACCTAAGTACTCACTCACTGTTGGCATCGGAGCAGCACGGTTTCAGAAATGGTCACTCACGCACGACGAACCTACTGGTTGCCTATGACTGATGGACAAGAACTGCTGGAGAACGCCTCTCAGTTGGTGCTGTGTTCTTAGATGAGCTTTCTAGGCCATTCAACACTAAAACTGGTCTGTCACAAGGCTCTATACTGGGTCTCATTACTCCTAGCGCACATCAACAACTTCACAGTTGCAAGTAGCTTTCCTGCTGATGATACAAAGCCTTGGCCCGTTTTACGTAACGGCGAAGATGCAAAGAACTTTCGAAAATGCGGATGCCCTGCATCTGTGGTCCGTGAAAACCGACCGACCCTCGATACATCCAAGTCAAAGACTGCACATTCGTCATCACAATACTAACACATGTACCGGCGATCGTATTCTTGCTAATGTCCATAAGGCGCTCGACCTACATCGAACCTCTCTCCCAGCACTAATGCTATGCCACTAGTAAAGAAAGCCAGTAGCAGACTATAGTTCTCGGGAGTTTCCCAACAAACACCTCAGGCATCTATGGCACATTGGTATTGAAAGTCAATCATCCTAGAGCCTATTCAGACGGTTACTAAGAGTTCGGGATCCATTGCCCTCGTGATATGAGAGTCGTTCATCACAAATGAAACCAGTTTCTCTGGCTTACAGGTGCCTGAGAGGTAACATGAATACAAGGTCTTATGCTTCTCCTAACATGATTCTCACAGGAGACAATCTTGCCAACCGAAGCAGTTTGACACGGATTGCACGGCTACTTCAAAAATAGCCAGCAGCAATCGGACACACGTTCCACGAACCCTCACTATCATTTCCCTCTTGTCATCGCTTCCTTCGTTCACTGCATAGTACTCACTCCCATTATTCCCGTTATATAACAAAATGGTGCAACCCAGTGTTCAAATGCCGATAGCCACTTCAACACACCACGCATGAACGGAGCAGACGAACTCATCCTCAAACTGAAGGCGAATCTGCCATGGAGCCGCACATCCCATGTAACCGATACCTTGAAGAGGGATATCGAACAGGAAACCAGTAATTGGGCACGTACCCGTTCATGCTCCCCGTTGGCTGCCATTGGCCTTAAACTAAACAACCGAATCGACTTCCCAACACCTCCGGAGACAAACTGTTACGACCGAGAACCTATCGCGTTCTTCCAATCCAATGATCAGCGGAAGGAAAAACGCCCAGCAAGTTCGGCAACGACGTTTATGCAACCTATAAATTATAGTCACCAAGAACTGGCGACAGCTAGCCAACTACCAGTAAGCGCTTCACGTCAGATCCACACTACGCACTCACCGAAGTTCTGACACCAACAATCACTACGAGGGCTAGGTAGTTCAATTCAACAAAATTAAATTCGCGTCTCCTAAAAATTAGACATCATTACAGCTTCATCGGCAAACCCCGGCTATTCCACTGGGGACCCTGTGAGCCGAAACAAACGAACCCGGGCTGCCAGAAGACCATCAATCAGAACAAGAGCAACAATGATTTCCCACGTAACCACCTAGACGATGAGTGGTCATCAGGGTTCAGACAACCTCAACAAACCCGAGTGAGGACACCGATGGGAACTGAGATCAGCGCACAGACCAGACAACCGACTAACACGAGCTTTGTGTAGTAAGTGGTCGGGTGTTTCGATGTGACAACGAGGCCGTACGCCTTATTTGGATACAGGTTAGTGCATAAACGGCGATAGCACAAAGGACACAACCACAGACGTCTAAAAGAGGAACCCGGTCTTCGTTTCTAAATGGGCTCGCGGGAATGCGCAACATTCAGCCTGAGACAACCAAACACCACCAAACTGCAAACGCCCTCAACCGGGAGAGGTAAACATCGCATCAACTGCAATCGATCAAGAGACCTAACAGGCAGCGATAAAGGAGCACAGTCAATATCGGGCAACTAGGCCAACCGAACAGATGGGGCGAAGCCACTCGGTGGAACGACCCAACCATACCGACTTCCTGAGCATGGCGCTGCGAACAAAAATTACCTCATCTGTTTCAGCATCGCCGACCGTCGGGACATCGACCTTCGTGATGAGACCTGTTCGTACAAATGGTGGTCGTCACGGTTGGGTGCACAGGCATGAGGCCGGCGGGGAACCCACCATTCAACGAATAAGATGATATCGCCTATAGTGAAACTCATACCGAAACCACGACACACAAACGAAGTGGTCAAGCTCAGCGAAGCAAAACAGCCAACAGGGAAAACCAGCGACGCTACAACCGCCACGAAGGTATGGCAAACCCGGCGCAAACTAGCTGAACCCGTTCAAGTCACAGGACGAAAATCAGAGAGTATAACATCAATTTACTGGAAACATTGAAATGCAGGCTTGAAAAATGCTGAAAATCACAGCTGCCCACAGTCAGCGATTACAACTTTTTTGGACGTCTTCCCGTTCCCGCTCCCAAGCGCCTCCATTTTCTTCACAATGTCTGATCCTTCGGTAACCTCTCCGAAGACGACATGCTTCCCATCAAGCCAAGGGCAGGCCACAGTGGTGATGAAGAACTGCGACCCGTTGGTGTTTGGACCAGCGTTGGCCATTGAAAGGAGAAAAGGCTTGGTATGTTTGAATTGGAAGCCCTCGTCATCGAACTTGTTACCATAAATGCTCTTTCCACCTGTTCCATTACCAGCAGTAAAGTCGCCACCTTGGCACATGAACTGAGGAATTATCCGATGGAAAGCCGATCCTTTGTACCCGAAACCCTTCTCACCAGTGCATAATGCACGGAAGTTTTCGGTCGTCTTGGGGAGGCCCGAATACAGCTAGCAGACGGTAAGACAACTTGAGTCCACTCACCTTGAAAACAATACGCCCGAGAGCTGCACCATCAGCAGTAATGTCAAAGAAGCAGCGTACCTCACCCATGGCGTGCAGACAGAGAAAGCGCCAAAAAATGTACTGGATCTTTTACTATGATTAACTCACATAAACAAAATAATTACCTCTGACAAATTATTTCATGGAAGGATATTTCAGCTTTGATTGTATGCTCCTACAATATACTGACACCGATAATGGAGCCTAAGAATCTTTCGATAATTTTCTTTTGTTTGAATCCTTACCGTTTTCAATTCCCAGAAACAGTTGCGTTTCGCGAGATTGAGTAATTCAGTTAATCGAAGACTGTGTTGTAACACAAACACACGTGTGCTTTATTCTTCTGGTTCCCAACGTATGCGTAACAATTGCAACTGAATATTTACAGAAGTTTGGTTCCTAGCGTTCTCCCACTAGTATACAGGTTTGATGCTGGAAATCCAAATTACCAAGATCGAATAAAATTGGCTTAATCGGTATGAAGCTAACCTCTGTTAATTTTAAAAATTGTAAGTGCCTCTGGGGTGTATCACCGCTTTTGTGGTATACTACGAGAAGTGAGAACCCAGCAAATTTACGGATCTAGCTGGGTTGAAGGTAACTGGGAACCTTACAACGCTTTAAAACGATTCGTAGAGAAACCCGCAAAAGTCTTAGATGTGGGCACACTCTGAGCCTGATAGTTCTATGTGAGACTAATTGTTGCCCGTGGAAGATTCGAGGATGTGCTTGAAAACCAGTTTTTGAAGGCCACGTCAGCGATCACCACTTATTACGAAGAACTGCTGTTCTATGGGATCTAAGCTAGAAGTAAATGTGTTTTGATATCTTTATGAGATTCATCGGAGTAGTGTGAAGTATTCTCACGCGTTCATCTGAGCTCGACTGGGGGTGCGTTGTACATGCGTACTGATTCAATGCATGTTCTATTGTGGTGGATTATCAAGCCGGAGGTGAGAGTATTCCAACACTTGGCGGAATACCTCAACGCGGAAGGGAGGTCCGTCCAAAAGCCCATAGCGAGCAGATCGGGGACAACGTGGGCGACCGGATGAGTCATCGCTCGACTGGATCGGACCAACGGGCGAGGCACGGCAGGCAAAATAAGACGGATGACCTGATCGGGGGCGCCGTTATTCCAACACTCAAGGGAATATCTCGACACGGTCGCGGAATACGGTCAAAACCCACAGTGGATAGATTGCGGACAACACGAGCGACCGGACGAGCTATCGCTCAACAGGATCGGATTAACGGGCGAGGAGTGGCAGGCGAAACCCCCCGGTAGAAGGCGCCGATCACACACGTAAACCGGGCAGAAGTGCACACGACGCGTGAACGGAAACCTGGACGTGTTGTGGACTGGATTGATGACTCATAAACGCGAGCGCGTGCATAGCGTGGTAACTAGCGTGTTGGACAATGAAGATTGTGCTTTTATTGGACGCTCGCCTGCACATGACTGGCCGTCAGCCGGCATTTTCTCATGTGTTTGACTTAGTGGTGATGATTTTCGCTTCACTCGAGAACCCTATTTCGCTGATTTCACTGGCCTCTTCGGATAAGAATGCGGGTACTGACAAAACCATTCGGCTTCTTTTGGATTCTAGTCACGCGAGTGGATGCCGTCGATACTCGGATTGCCGTTGTCCATCCTGAAGGTTTTAAGCACATAATGTGTGCCCTAAGTAGCAGTAGGCTTCACAACCCTCGTGAAGACCGAGACAGTATCATCAAACCACGGCGTGTAGTTCGTGATACGAATCACCCCGTTGAAGAATATTGTCAGCTTAAGGCCCTGGATGGCGGTATTCTTTGTGACGTTGTCAAAGAGACCAGACTGTGTTTTCTGTTATTGTAACGTAAAAATCGTCCAATAGAACGCAGGACAAAGCACCTGCGGAGCCTAACTCCGCGTTCTCAGAATCACCATCCACTATAACGTCGAGGAACGGGAGCACGAGGAAAAATAACCTATTACCAGCTAAGTTTGAAGACAATGTATGCCATGTGCCCTTAGGAACGGTGGTAAATTATTTCCTTGGATAACGGACCAAACACTACATTGATTGGCAACAAAGGTCATGTCGGTGAGATCGCCTCAGGTACAATGACGGATAATGCTAGGATAGTGGCTAATGCTATTTCGTTTGATATGAAAAACTTGAATTCAAGAGTGTCAAGTTTGGCCTTGTTTGTTTAGCTAAACAGCTATGCTACCTCAGCTTCAGAAATAGCCACACCAGTAACGAATTCTGTTGGAAGCGATCCCAGAAGTCACCCGACTAGTGTTAATCCAACTTGACGTTTCGGAGGTCCGCTGGGCCCTCAGTCAGAGGCCCGGTACAATGAAGATCCTTGCGCTGTAATTGGTCATTTTGGGTGGAAGCTGCTAGGAATAGCACAACCTGAAAACAATATTAACATGCGGTAGGTATCGATGAGTTCATTGTCCGTACTAAAGTCAGCGCCACTAGTCCAGAAGCCCTCCTTACAAAATAAAGGATATTAGGCCAAAACAACGAGCAAAAGTGGTTACCACGCACGGAAGTTCTGTTCGGGTAAACAGCATTTCATCGTTCGGTCCACGGAACCAACTGTTGCAAAAACTGACACGGCACCGCACGGTTGTTGCCTATATGAGGTGATCCAGGTTCAGACCTAGCAGTAGCCCCGGGACTGATTGCGGTTTCTATCATTCAACGTCATCTATTCCATTTCACTGATGGTTTCCTAATTATGAAATATAGCCCAGTGAGATAACCGAGCTGGATTTCTCATGACTGCATCTATTCTTTCCGAATACCAACATACTATCATACCATCAACCAGGCGTTCAGCTATTCACTCACTTAGTGTTGAATAGGACGAACGATTGTGCCTACTCATGCCAAGTTTCTTCACCGGACAATTGGGTGTCCAATTCGAAAGTAATCCATTCCACGCACAATATCGTTCTCTTAGACGGTGGTACTTTCAAACGATTAGACAAACCAGGATCACTCAATTAAGTGACCTATCCCCGTACCTTTCATTTTTGTTCACTGCTGACCCCATGTTCCTGAGTGTAGGCGGTGTCATGAAGAAATGCCCACGATTGTACCGAGGACCAGATGCTCCAGACTGACCCACGACGAAGATTTACCCGGCTTCGCGTAACTGAGTGTGGGATTGAGCAAGGCTTCAATGAGTGCAACAGCGAATATTCTGCCAGGGCATAGCTGTGGTACGGAAATATAAATTACGGGCAGGTCTCGTGTTCTCGACAGTCAAGTTCACTGGAAGGGATGAGTTTACTATAATGTTCCTGACTGGTGAGGCTGGAAAAGTATTCCCAGACATTTCAAATGCTCAAATCTTCCAATTGGGCCACTAGTGGCATGCCCGCCTTTCATTTTGGCTATCAAACAATACTTACTCACCGGAACATATTGCTTTGACCTCACGAAAGTCAATAGTAAGCTCATTTGCTTCCATCTGGTGTGCTTCATCGGAGATGAAGCTTTGCTGTTCTGTTTGCGTTATTAAGGGGACGTGTGAGGCAACGTCCCATGTTCATTTTGAAAAGTTTGTTGACTTTTTCAAAATGTGCTGGATCGGTTTGAGATTGCTGCGCACTGTCTGATTATTGTTGAAAGGTGGTCCCACGGTTTATTAACTACCTCAAATAAACCGCAATAATCACCTTTATCACCTATTCATCCACTGCTACCAAGCTTCGTACTGTTATTTAGTCTGAGCCCTGTAAATTTCCAAGGGCCAAAATTATAGATTTTCCTTACATACTCCTTCTTCAGCAACTTATAATTTCGATCATTCATCCGTCCACGAAAAGTCGTTTCGCTCCGACTCGACCAATGACCATTTGTTTGGATTGAGCTTAATTCCGTTTTATCGCCCGCAATTACCAAGCGGTGTCAAGTTGTCCACTTCGTCGTACGTTCACACTCTTTGTCCAGTTTTGGAAGATTTTTCACATTACAGGCGAGGGATTTAACTTTCATGTACATTGATTCAATTAATACCATATTAAATCCAGTTTGTACGAGCGAATTTTCATTGACCGTCTTGAAGGCAAGTCATCTTCTCTGTCGCTGGATATTAGTAAAGGCATTTATTCGATCAACAGATTATGCGTAGCTCGGTGTGAACTTTAACCGGTGGTGAATGATTCACTAATGTTTATTCAGCTTCAAGCAGTCGATTTGTGACTTGAGGCACATTTTCACTGCTGATACGGATCCTGGAATTTGAGGTAGGCAGCCGATCGTTTTACATATTTCATCGCTTTCATTGTCTTAGAAGGTGAAGGTGGACAGACAAAAGTGTGAACAACATACTGGTAACTACCACTAATGAAAGTGAACAGTATTGGTAGTCCGTATGTGATAAGGTAATTAATCGTCATCCCACACAGTTACGAAGATTTCGTTTGCGCAACACAAAACCTCCTGTAGATGCGCGCTAGATTGCTGTTGATTGGGTTCAGATATAGACCTAAAATGCCTCTTGGCAAGTTTTCGACGTCCAACTTCGCCATTTAGATTCCTCCTTCAAAGGCTCCCCAGTTTGGTTATTTATATGAACGGAAGGTATCGGAGACATGTCCGAGTAGGCCTGTTGCAATTAATATATTCCACTCTCAGACTAACGCTATAACAACGTGGCTGTTCGCCAAGTAGCACTTAGGAGTCGTATCAGGAAAGGAAATCCTGCGAGCCGAATAGTCAAACTGTTTCTTACCTTATGTCGCACAGAACAGTTGTCGAAATATAATAGACTTGAACTCATCACACGTTCTTGTTTATGATTTGTCCCGAGAATGAAATGGTTAACAGTGTCCGGTTGACCTAAGTTATAAACAACTTCCGAGTATGTAGTGCGCGCTCGCACTATTGGCTGTTTCATCCGATTGACGTTTACCATGAACAATACAGAGAACAAACACATGCGGGGAGTGACGGGAAACTTACATTTGGAGCGTCTGAAGCACGTGTTAATTATCATTATCGTTATGCTAGTTCCTAGGTTCGTACGCCCAAGGTTTCCCCAGCCTTCGTGTTAACGCGGAACGGAAGTCGTGTGAGAAGACGGCGAATCTGCAAACAAACTTTATTTATTGATTTACTCACCGTTCACAAGCAGACTTCAACGCAACAGTTAAAGGCGCTAGGGAGTTGGACGTGAGAGAACCTCAAGCACAACCGCACGGCAACCGCCAGAGAGGACGAATGTCGACGGAAACTTCAGTCGACCTTCAGAATTCAAACAAGCGTCAGACTGGTTGGGCGGCGTTCCCAACGGTGACAGCTAAAACATTGTTATTCTAGTGAACGAAGCCTGTAACAATGAAGATGGCAGAAATTGATTGTACGGCTATGATTAAACCTGCGATATCTACGTCAACACACTAAATTTGATGTTAGTGGTTTGTGGTGACTTTACATTCACAAGGTAATGTGAACAGGCACGGTGGTACTGGTAAGGCAACCTCACACGTCAGAGGGAGTTTAGGATTTTGGGGACGTCCAGGGTGTTCCCACTACACAGTATTGCACGGTTCATTCAATCGAACCTTTCCGGTGAATCCAAAAATAATGCTGTCTTCATTGTCTTCATCAATTGCTCAAGCCGAGTTATTCATCATGACAGCTATTTCAACGGCACTCGAACGACCCTCGGAAACCGCTCGTTATCGGACGTGGAACATTGTGTTTTAGTTAGTGTTTGGCGTGTTCCTGAATGACATTCTTCATTATCGTCTAGATGAATGTGTACAGTGATATGTCGCCGTAACGGTCGGTTCCCGTTTCCCGTCTGCTGCTGTATTGTCGCCGTGTGGCAGGGTAATCACGGTTTCGAGAAATTCAATATAGGCGCTGCGAAAATTGGAACTACTCTCTGATCCATCCTCCTCCATACATACGAAGAGTATCACCTAATCCACTTTCGTCAGGGAAGGATGTGCATTTCTATGTGAGTGATGAGTAATTCTCGCCCTTTCGACATGCGCGACCGTAAGTACCTGCTAAGTGGGCTTCCACTGCTCCTGCACTTGACAGATATCTAAACTTGGAAGGCCACCTTGTCAGTTCTAACGAGCCCTGCACGTTTGTTTCCCACGTTCGTGTATTTCCTGCACGTTTATCGTGTGTAACATCCAATCAGAAGAGCAGGTAGATATTGTATCCAAAGATGTATTACGCAACACGCAGCGGTACTAGAGTAATCAAAAAGGATAAGGTACAAGGGTATGACAGAGTTACATTTAGGTGCAATTGTCCTCCTTGCTTGTTTGACTGTCCGTTGCTTCGGGGTCTTCGTGCACGACGTTGACGTAGCGATCTGAAAGGTGAACAAAGCGGCCATGTAATAATTACCACTTCTAATTCAATCCGTGCGCGCTAACTAGTTTCGGTCGCGCGTTACACAATTCCCCTCTTCGCTGGGCACCGTCCCCGGTGCCTCACCTATGCCTAACACATTCGGAACTTCAACTTCCATCCCGACATCGGGAGCATCCGATGGTATTTCACGGACTGCGGTCTGTGTGTATGGCTTTAGTCGATTGAAGTGGACCACGATTGGCTGTCTATCGGTTCCTGTCAGTTCACTAATCTGACAGGTTGCCTCCGAAAGTATTCGTTCGACAACATACGGCCCTTTCCACTGTTTGTGCATCTTCGCCGGGACTCCCGGGCTCGGAACCGTGTTGTGTAACCACACTCTTTCGCCAACCCTCAGGGGAGCTCCGAAAACCTTCTTATCATAATAGTCCTTCTGGTGCCTGTGGGATGTCTCCAGATGTGTTCGTGCGATTTGATGGGCCCGCCGAAGTGTATCAAGAAGGTTGCTTATATATTGTGCAACTGAAAGTTGCAGTTGTTGCGTAACCGGCAATCGGGCATCTGAGGGTAATCTCAGTTCTCGCCCGGTCCACAGGAAATGTGGGGTTTGACCGGTCGGAGCGAATGCCAGCAACTGCGGCTACGGCTTAACATACATTTCGGTATAGCTAGATCCCACTCGGTGACATTCTCCTCTGTGAAGGCCTTGAGGAGACTTTTGAGGGACCGGTTCGTCCTTTCCACCTGCCCATTGCCCTGCGGGTGATAAGCTGTAGTTCGTGTTTTATCTATTCCTAGTAGTCTACACACTTCGCGAACCAAAGAGCTTCAAAGCACGAGCCTTGATCTGAATGGAGTTGGCCAGGGGCTCCCCAAAGGCACGCCCAGTGATTGACAGTGGCTGTTGCTGCCGTCAATGTATCTACCTGTGCAAGCGGAACTGCTTCGCACCATTTGGTGAAGTAATCCTCCAGAACAAAGATGTACCGATTGCTTCGGGGTGTTTCGGGCAACAGCCCCATGATGTCTACCCC
>LOND01002139.1:65086-84362 GCA_014220965.1 Paragonimus kellicotti | reverse complement strand
TTCTCGGTTCTTGGTCAACCGACTGAATGTGTGTCCAAGGCGGCGATCCAATAGTATTCCAAAGGTCCACTTTTGAGTCCGCTGCTATTCCTCGCATAAATAAATGATTTGGTGAAGAGGGTCGGCAGTTCGTGCAACACGTTTGCAGGCTGTGTGAAACTCATGGGACACTCAAACGCATTCCGTGCAACGAAACCGCGATGAAATTTACCAGTAGACAGTTGACTGGTGACTCCCGCTAAATATTGCAAAATGTAAACAGTTTGTGTCGGTCCAGACCGAGGAGTCGCTTAGATTGATAAGACAGTCCGGACAACTTGTGCTCACTCAGGAAACTACTGAGATGTGGGACCTTGGAATTCACGTTAGTGAGGACCCCAACGTGTCTACTCATTGTGTTTGCAGCCCGTAAAACAAATCGGGACTACCAACCAACTGAATTAGGCAGTGCACGAACTGCCGACCCTCTTCACCAAATCATTTATTTATGCGAGGAATAGCAGCGGACTCAAAAGTGGACCTTTGGAATACTATTGGATCGCCGCCTTGGACACACATTCAGTCGGTTGACCAAGAACCGAGAAATGGGAAGAGACGCGGCAACACCGTTCATTGAAAGAACGTCACAAAATTAGGTTACAAAGACCCTAAGTTTAAAGGATGGAACGCGTACAATTGGAGGTCAACAGACTCGAAGCGAGTCGACTGAAACAGTCATATATGGCAGTCACGGCGCAGGAACGGACCATGTTACATTTGGCATCAGAAAGCAAAGCGAGAAAACAGTTCAGGTAGCACACAAGCGTTCGACCGCACGGTTGCAACCTGGTTGGATGAGTGGAACCATACCAGCACCCGCAACCGTATCATTGGAGACGGGTCGATCCAGCAGTGTGGTGTGGTGGGTCCTGCCTGTTTCGTTAGGAGATGCGCCTCCTAACAAACATCCCTGGTGGGGCGTACAGCGTGCAGCCTGGGGCCCTCTACCTGCACCTAGGAATTGCTATTCTTCAGGAATGTCTTCACACACCTCAGGACACCAAGAGATATTTTGAACGCCTCCACCTTCAATATAAAAAGTATATAATTCACGGAGTCTAAGGAATTCCTAAAACCTAAATAGGAGACCTCAATTTATTCACCCTCGTTCAGCAGTAGAGTGATCTGATCGAAGAATGCCGGTAAGTTAGAAAGACGAGATCGCTTACTCACAAAGCCATGCTGCTGAGCCGTCAACAGTGAAGTATTGGAACATCCTGTCCCTCAAGATTCTTCCGAACGCTTCGAAGATAGCAGATGTAATTTTCACAGTCCCCTAGTTTGAGGCCTATTCCGTATTGCCTTCTTTGTGTATCGGTGTGACAATGAACACTTTCCATTCTGCATCGAGTTTGGCTTCATGAGGAGATTTATCAAATAACGTAGCCAACGAAGCATGCAATACATCAGCAAGTGGTCTTAGAATTACCGTGGGAATGCCATTTAGGCCCGCTAACTTCGTAACATTCAGCTCATCCAACTGACCTTGTACCTCCACAGAACTGACTAACGCTTCCTTCATCTTGGGTGAAAAAGCGCGAAGTCAACGGGCGGTGATCCATTACCATTCCGTTCATGTAACTTCACAGCGACAGAAGCAACGCATGTGCTTTCTATTCATCATTGGACGTGTTTCCTCCTTGCTCGCTACGGATACACCAAACAGACACCCGGATGAAGGCTTTGGATTTAACATAGTTGTAGTGCACCTTCAGGTTTTGTTCGGCTCGTTTGGTCAGGTTCTCCTCGTATGCTAGTGGACAATCCCGTCGACCCTAGCTAGCTTTGCGCTACGCCCATCCAGATAACGTCCATCTCCGAATGTGTTTGATTTTCTCCCAAGGTTTACGCTCCAATATTTTAATCTTACAGACTGTGATCTTCCACGGCGGTGGTTTCCCGCGGGAGATAATCCTTCTAAGCGGGGTCAACTTGATAAGTTAACTCAAGTAAATTGTTTGAGTTTGGTCCACATTAATTCAGTGCCATCACCCTCCCCATGTTCTGTCAGCACTTTTAAATTCGCCTCACTGACCACCTCTTCAATGGTAATCCCACTGTAGGCCCCACGCAACTGTTCCAAAATCCAATACTAGTTAACGCAAGTGTCAGCTTGATGACCCCATGATCCCTTCGTGAAATAATAGGTCCGACCTGGAGGCTGCCTACTTTTTTCGGGTTCCTAATTATTACCAGGTATAGCACAGCCGCTATCTCACCAGCCCTCCGTCAGGTTAGTTGGCATACTTGCCGAACAAGGCTTTGGAATGCGGGAATTTAGGAGGACATTCACCGAACGACATTTTCGGTGTATGCCGCTTCATCTAATCAACTGCCAGCGCATTGAAGTCTCCGAAATGTAGGATTTTTGTGGTCAGTATGCTTCATCACTCGGTGCTGCCAACACTTCTTTGTCTTTGGTGTCTTTCACCAATGGACTTTTATAAGCGCACGCAAGGTCAGGTCAGGTCTCCCCACGAGACTTACGGCAATTGCTGCTGTTTTGCACTTTTGTGCTCCACAGAGGAGACAAAGCTTAACTTCCTTTCATGGGAAAATCATCTTAGTGGACCATGCAATCATGGCTAGCGAACCGCTGATCAATGTGGAGCGTTTATAGGCTTAGTATGCAGGGTCACTGCCGCTGTTGGTGCTAATGTGGTTTACTGCTCAGCCGGTAATAGAAAGCCCAAACGGATTGTGCTCGCCTCAGTTTCGCTTCACTGTTCCACGACGGTTGACATGATATAAAAAAAGAGATTTCGCTGGATTGCCTCGTTCCTTGGTGGAAAAACGTGAAAGTTCGAGACCACCTCAGACAATTCGTCATGGTCGTTTAGCAGTTCTTCATCACAGTGACTGATAACCATCGATATGGGCATGAGAATAGGCATGAAAAGCTCAGCCGGTGGACCTGTATGGCTCTTCTCAGTGTTACTGACCAAAGGTGCATTGCGCTCGCACCTCAACACCTTCACATCACTTTTCGCACGTCATTCGGGTTGATTAAGGTAACTTTGCATCACAATACAGATTTTCGCCCACCAGTCGGCTCTTCGTGCTGTTTGCGCGGTCGCTTGACGGCACTACGGGGTCTTCTATACATCTTTAAACCTGTCGTGGTACAAACACTGTCGCAGCTGTGATCGTGCTTTAACAGCCCATGGTAACTCCGTAACACCATTTCTTTTCGCATACTGGTGATTTAGAATATGGTTGTGGCCATCCCAAATGTCCGTGAAAGCCTGTTGTGAGTTCAATTCCTTGGTTACCGTACCTCTGTGAATTCTCAGTTAAATTTCTTCAGTTTTTTTCACTTGCAGCCAAGCGAGTTACGCCTGCATTTACCAAGGCTACGCAGTCACTAGTTCTTGACCACTGCGGAGCATCCTGAGACCGCAATTCACTTCTTATGGTTGTCATTCTCTGAAACGACCCATCTTCTGAAGTTGGGTGATAGTCTGAACATCGTTTCAAATGTACTACCAGGTTCCTATCGATTGAATACATAGTTGGGCTCGCAATTGGAGACTGTTCTTGGTTCTTGATATAATCCTTAAAGACGGCGGCACCATGGCGTTCTATCTGCCGTATGATGCGTGAAGTAGTTCCCAGACTTAAAGATGCATATTGTACCATGGTTGCTAGGAGACAGTTCGTATGTCGTATGCGGTCTGATCGTTTTTCCGCATGTCATGCGACTGTATTGCCAACCTGTTAACCAAACACTTTCGGCTTACTCGCTGGTCTAGGGTCGGTCTGTAACGTTCCATCTATTATTCGGTGTTGGTCCCTACACAGCGTTACGCGAGACCACTTACATTTTCCGTCTAGTGAATATTCGGTTTTTGTTCTTTACGGTCATTTTGCATAACATGTCCAGTTGATTCGTATATGATGAAAGCGACCTAATGTGTCGTGCATCAAAGTATACATTAAACTGTAATTCTTGACCATATGGCATCTCAGTTTCATCACTAAATTACTTACGACACAGTTATATCGACTCGCCGGGGCTAGTGGTTCATTAGGGTAACGGATGGTACTCATGAATATCAAGTCACTCAAACTTACGGGTTCTAGTTAAATAACATTAGTCACCTCAGTTGTGGGCGTTTGTGGAAGATAGCCCCGCCGGCACAGCTGGTCTGTTACGCAGTACGCAGTTTGTATACGATGTTCAGTATATGTCGACACCAATAGCTGCTGCGTCCGTTCGGCCTGTGGAATGAGCAGTGTTCAAGTGTAGTCCATGATATGGATGTTGCGAACAGACATGCGGAAGATAACGAGAAACTTGCATTCGGCGCTTTTGAAATAATAGGTGCCTGTCAGTTCCAATTTTATCGACTGTCATCACGATCGAACTAACTATCAGCACCTGAGTAAATAAACGGCGTCCTAAACATCAGGTGATGACCGGCTAAAGTATACATTGAAATGGTCTGCAAGCGAATTAGGTTGATCTGTTTTTTCATAAACCTTTTCTATGAAAGCCACGCGATGTAAGTCGAATAATAAAAATTGCAATGAAGTTGACGAAGTTAGATTTTACCGTTCTCTTTAATAGAGTGGGACGAACTTCTCCATTGTATAACGTCCAATGTGGATCAAAGGTAGAACCAGCCGTATAATAGCGCTATGTACAACTATTTTTAAGAACAACATTTTGTCTGCCAAGATATACGTGCAGCACTGAAATGGAAGCCAGTTAGGTGATTAGTTCCGACGGATAGCTCGTCCGCAGACGTGTTGATATGGCTGTGACCGTTAGTCACGCTGATAGTAATTGCTCAGTACAATGCAAATGTAATATGGTCAAGAATTACAATTTAATGTATACTTTGGTGCACGGCACATTAGGTCGCTTTCATCATATACGAATCAACTGGAAATGTTATGCAAAATGACCGTAAAGAACAAGAAACCGAATATTCACTAGACGGAATATATAAGTGGTCTCGTGTAACGCTTGAAACGGCACCGACCGGGAATGGTAACTAGGACGTTCACAAACCGGTTTTTGACCCGACAGTTAACCAAAATTTTTGTACTTCAAAGAGTCGATCACGAAGACGGCGTATAAGACACGACGTTTGCAGACTAAAACACGACAAGATCTGCCACGAAAGAGATAAAACAAAAATCAGTGAGGAAAGTTTATTTACACAACAGACACCGAGAGGTTCGTTTTACTTTATGAACCTGTCCATATATATATATATAGGGTCCTGAGGATCGCAAATAAACCACTAATGAGAAGTGATATCACTTACGGTGACCGCTGGCCAATGTATCCGGTCGGTCATCCTCCTCACCGTGCTGCATAGACGTGGCCAGCTCACGCGTTCGAGGACACGGAAGAAAACTGAAGTTAGTATGTGTGGTGAAACATAATAGCTCCACATTCGATGCTATCAATGTGTTGTTTCCTGATCACCGATAAACAGTCGTCTGACATGCGGACAGTCAATCAGATGACATATCTCTCGCCAACGTTTTCTTAGCGACCTAGGCAAAATATGCAACTATAAGTTCTGGAACTACAAACCATACTGCCGACAGGCCACTGAAATCTCCAGGTCATTGCAGTATCTCTGTATATATCTTCGAAGCATTAAACGTTCCCGCGAAATAGAAATATGTATTGTAATTTCAAACTTTCAGTGAAGTCATCTTCACAAGGCAGAATTCAAGTACTATCAATATCTCGCTTTTTCCGAAAGAGGGCGAAAGTTTGTCACAACATTGAGGGCACTATGAAAGATTTTTAGTTATGATCAATTTTACTGACAAAAATGTGGTACAATCCATAACCGTATAACTTCGTATAATGTATGCTATACGAAGTTATTACGGCTAGTGGACAATCCCGTCGACCCTAGCTAGCTTTGCGCTACGCCCATCCAGATAACGTCCATCTCCGAATGTGTTTGATTTTCTCCCAAGGTTTACGCTCCAATATTTTAATCTTACAGACTGTGATCTTCCACGGCGGTGGTTTCCCGCGGGAGATAATCCTTCTAAGTGGGGTCAACTTGATAAGTTAACTCAAGTAAATTGGTTTTGAGTTTGGTCCACATTAATTCAGTGCCATCACCCTCCCCATGTTCTGTCAGCACTTTTAAATTCGCCTCACTGACCACCTCTTCAATGGTAATCCCACTGTAGGCCCCACGCAACTGTTCCAAAATCCAATACTAGTTAACGCAAGTGTCAGCTTGATGACCCCATGATCCCTTCGTCCAATAATAGGTCCGACCTGGAAGGCTGCCTACTTCATTTCGGATTCCTAGTTATCACCAGGTCTAGCACAGCCGCTATCTCACCAGCCCTCCGTCAGGTTAGTTGGCATACTTGCCGAACAAGGCTTTGGAATGCGGGAATTTAGGAGGACATTCACCGAACGACATTTTCGGTGTATGCCGCTTCATCTAATCAACTGCCAGCGCATTGAAGTCTCCGAAATGTAGGATTTTTGTGGTCAGTATGCTTCATCACTCGGTGCTGCCAACACTTCTTTGTCTTTGGTGTCTTTCACCAATGGACTTTTATAAGCGCACGCAAGGTCAGGTCAGGTCTCCCCACGAGACTTACGGCAATTGCTGCTGTTTTGCACTTTTGTGCTCCACAGAGGAGACAAAGCTTAACTTCCTTTCATGGGAAAATCATCTTAGTGGACCATGCAATCATGGCTAGCGAACCGCTGATCAATGTGGAGCGTTTATAGGCTTAGTATGCAGGGTCACTGCCGCTGTTGGTGCTAATGTGGTTTACTGCTCAGCCGGTAATAGAAAGCCCAAACGGATTGTGCTCGCCTCAGTTTCGCTTCACTGTTCCACGACGGTTGACATGATATAAAAAAAGAGATTTCGCTGGATTGCCTCGTTCCTTGGTGGAAAAACGTGAAAGTTCGAGACCACCTCAGACAATTCGTCATGGTCGTTTAGCAGTTCTTCATCACAGTGACTGATAACCATCGATATGGGCATGAGAATAGGCATGAAAAGCTCAGCCGGTGGACCTGTATGGCTCTTCTCAGTGTTACTGACCAAAGGTGCATTGCGCTCGCACCTCAACACCTTCACATCACTTTTCGCACGTCATTCGGGTTGATTAAGGTAACTTTGCATCACAATACAGATTTTCGCCCACCAGTCGGCTCTTCGTGCTGTTTGCGCGGTCGCTTGACGGCACTACGGGGTCTTCTATACATCTTTAAACCTGTCGTGGTACAAACACTGTCGCAGCTGTGATCGTGCTTTAACAGCCCATGGTAACTCCGTAACACCATTTCTTTTCGCATACTGGTGATTTAGAATATGGTTGTGGCCATCCCAAATGTCCGTGAAAGCCTGTTGTGAGTTCAATTCCTTGGTTACCGTACCTCTGTGAATTCTCAGTTAAATTTCTTCAGTTTTTTTCACTTGCAGCCAAGCGAGTTACGCCTGCATTTACCAAGGCTACGCAGTCACTAGTTCTTGACCACTGCGGAGCATCCTGAGACCGCAATTCACTTCTTATGGTTGTCATTCTCTGAAACGACCCATCTTCTGAAGTTGGGTGATAGTCTGAA
The DNA here is from genome assembly GCA_014220965.1 of Paragonimus kellicotti. NCBI lineage: Eukaryota > Metazoa > Platyhelminthes > Trematoda > Plagiorchiida > Troglotrematidae > Paragonimus > Paragonimus kellicotti. Next base: position 76,747 of record LOND01002139.1, on the reverse strand, counting down.
CATCGTTTCAAATGTACTACCAGGTTCCTATCGATTGAATACATAGTTGGGCTCGCAATAACTGTTCTTGGTTCTTGCTATAATCCTAAAGACGGCGGCACCATGGCGTTCTATCTGCCGTATGATGCGTGAAGTAGTTCCCAGACTTAAAGATGCATATTGTACCATGGTTGCTAGGAGACAGTTCGTATGTCGTATGCGGTCTGATCGTTTTTCCGCATGTCATGCGACTGTATTGCCAACCTGTTAACCAAACACTTTCGGCTTACTCGCTGGTCTAGGGTCGGTCTGTAACGTTCCATCTATTATTCGGTGTTGGTCCCTACACAGCGTTACGCGAGACCACTTATATTCCGTCTAGTGAATATTCGGTTTTTGTTCTTACGGTCATTTTGCATAACATGTCCAGTTGATTCGTATATGATGAAAGCGACCTAATGTGTCGTGCATCAAAGTATACATTAAACTGTAATTCTTGACCATATGGCATCTCAGTTTCATCACTAAATTACTTACGACACAGTTATATCGACTCGCCGGGGCTAGTGGTTCATTAGGGTAACGGATGGTACTCATGAATATCAAGTCACTCAAACTTACGGGTTCTAGTTAAATAACATTAGTCACCTCAGTTGTGGGCGTTTGTGGAAGATAGCCCCGCCGGCACAGCTGGTCTGTTACGCAGTACGCAGTTTGTATACGATGTTCAGTATATGTCGACACCAATAGCTGCTGCGTCCGTTCGGCCTGTGGAATGAGCAGTGTTCAAGTGTAGTCCATGATATGGATGTTGCGAACAGACATGCGGAAGATAACGAGAAACTTGCATTCGGCGCTTTTGAAATAATAGGTGCTGTCAGCAATTTCATTTATATTCGATTGTCATCACGATCGAACTAACTATCAGCACCTGAGTAAATAAACGGCGTCCTAAACATCAGGTGATGACCGGCTAAAGTATACATTGAAATGGTCTGCAAGCGAATTAGGTTGATCTGTTTTTTCATAAACCTTTTCTATGAAAGCCACGCGATGTAAGTCGAATAATAAAAATTGCAATGAAGTTGACGAAGTTAGATTTTACCGTTCTCTTTAATAGAGTGGGACGAACTTCTCCATTGTATAACGTCCAATGTGGATCAAAGGTAGAACCAGCCGTATAATAGCGCTATGTACAACTATTTTTAAGAACAACATTTTGTCTGCCAAGATATACGTGCAGCACTGAAATGGAAGCCAGTTAGGTGATTAGTTCCGACGGATAGCTCGTCCGCAGACGTGTTGATATGGCTGTGACCGTTAGTCACGCTGATAGTAATTGCTCAGTACAATGCAAATGTAATATGGTCAAGAATTACAATTTAATGTATACTTTGGTGCACGGCACATTAGGTCGCTTTCATCATATACGAATCAACTGGAATGTTATGCAAAATGACCGTTAAAGAACAGAAACCGAATATTCACTAGACGGAATATATAAGTGGTCTCGTGTAACGCTTGAAACGGCACCGACCGGGAATGGTAACTAGGACGTTCACAAACCGGTTTTTGACCCGACAGTTAACCAAAATTTTTGTACTTCAAAGAGTCGATCACGAAGACGGCGTATAAGACACGACGTTTGCAGACTAAAACACGACAAGATCTGCCACGAAAGAGATAAAACAAAAATCAGTGAGGAAAGTTTATTTACACAACAGACACCGAGAGGTTCGTTTTACTTTATGAACCTGTCCATATATATATATAGGGTCCTGAGGATCGCAAATAAACCACTAATGAGAAGTGATATCACTTACGGTGACCGCTGGCCAATGTATCCGGTCGGTCATCCTCCTCACCGTGCTGCATAGACGTGGCCAGCTCACGCGTTCGAGGACACGGAAGAAAACTGAAGTTAGTATGTGTGGTGAAACATAATAGCTCCACATTCGATGCTATCAATGTGTTGTTTCCTGATCACCGATAAACAGTCGTCTGACATGCGGACAGTCAATCAGATGACATATCTCTCGCCAACGTTTTCTTAGCGACCTAGGCAAAATATGCAACTATAAGTTCTGGAACTACAAACCATACTGCCGACAGGCCGCTGAAATCTCCAGGTCATTGCAGTATCTCTGTATATCTCTTCGAAGCATTAAACGTTCCCGCGAAATAGAAATATGTATTGTAATTTCAAACTTTCAGTGAAGTCATCTTCACAAGGCAGAATTCAAGTACTATCAATATCTCGCTTTTTCCGAAAGAGGGCGAAAGTTTGTCACAACATTGAGGGCACTATGAAAGATTTTTAGTTATGATCAATTTTACTGACAAAAATGTGGTACAATCCATAACATGTCTCTGCTTGACGCGTGCTTTTCATTTCCAATACTTTAGAAATATTTGAAAAATAACATTTCGCGCCAAAATGGCCGCTCCCGACGATAAAACACCATACTAACGAATTGCGTAATGGTCTAATTCCTCACTGGTGCGAGGGGTAAAGATTTCCGTTAGTTTTTGGCTCGAGATTTAAGCGGTGCATGTACCACACTTTACAGAATTTAGTGTAAATGAGTGCGATTTGCCGTAGAGAGTAGTGTGCTTGTGTGTCCAGAGAACTCTTAGGACATCAGCAGTGCCACTGTTGGCCCTGACTAAGCCTGTTGTGGAACGGACACTTAGTTAAGGGAACAACCGGACGAAAAGTGCATGCTGGATAATTAACCCTTAGCTTCTCACGTTTGTTCTTGTAGCCCTCGAGATGGGAATTAATTTCCCCTGGGCAACGACTGTTTACGTGCCCGAAAAAACGTCGTACGTCGTCCCGTCTCCACACACCCAAGTTACATTTCTGCTAATCGTTTTAAGATAAATGACAACCGTGGTTGCATTCCTGGTGAATAGCTATCAACGCTGTGGCTCAACTCATGGCTCTAGTAGGATAAATTTGAGCGCTGCCGAAGGAATGCAGTTCAAAGGCCGTAATGAGAACCTCTTCAGTTTTTAGGGACCTGCGATGACAACACAGACCAACCTCGGTTCACATGTGTTAAACGACGGTTCCACGTCAGACGAGTTAATGAAAATGGTTATCGCCGTTCCATTCGCATTTGAACACAAAGATGAAATCAAAGTTACCTGTCGTGTTAGTCGCGTAGCGGCAAAGGTAATCCAGAACACTATGAGAGATTATTCGCTACTGCACAGCCTGACTACAGCACAGCGTTCTTTCAGTGACAATGCCTATCGAACGCGACGGCAACTGCACGTCAACCCCAAATGACGTATGGATATTTGAACGGGTTGCTTTGCCTCCACGTACGACTATTACATCCTGAATTGAGCGGTGCGCACTAGCGTTGGCAGCATCATTGTTGGGTTTGCCGGTCTTGCATCCATTTTTTTCAGTGGTGACCAGCGAAGTGTTAGCAGTGCTCACCAAACTGGTAATTAGCTGTCAGGGAGACCTGCGTCTACCCCAGCTGAGCTGAATGCGGTCTAAGTTGGCTGAGGTAAATAAATGACACCGTTCCTGGAGGAACGTTGAAGTATGAAGTATAAAGCCATGGTTCACGACTGAAGCACCGCAACGTACACTACGAGTCGCTTCTGAACTGTAAGCGTCGATTTACTCACCGGTCAGAGCTCAACTAGGCTACATGTTTTTGGCTTCGTCTTGATAACCGTCCTGCCGAAAGTCAGTAGTGAGCTGTTGGCTCTCATGTAAGCGGGTGACCTGAAGGTACAGTGGATCTTGCACGGCACTTTCCAAGGGCTGCCTGGACGTTGTCTCAGTGTGTGGTGGATGAAAACGGCCGTCCAACAAGGCGAAATCGAAAACAGTGCGTAACTCACGTTGCGGCTTCTGAAGGTATTTTTTGAGGAGAGCTACATTATTGACTATCGTCTTTGAGCAGGGTCCAGGAGCAGTAAAGACGTCCAACGTCAATCTGGGTGCAATACTCTCGGATTAACTGAAAAATTCAGTGGCCGACTGGCAGTGAGTCAGGACACATGGAAAATTCCAAGTGTCTTATTTTGCGTGTTTTTGGGCGCGTTTGGTAAACCACTGTTGGAAGCCAGTATCAATACTGTGCTCCAAGCCTGAAAACGAATTAAGCCTCACTTGGAAGTGGGTAAAGTGTCTTAAAAATGTGGTAAGAGGAGTAAGTATAAGTGCTGACTCCGTTTCCATGAGAAAGTAGACCACCATGAGTCGATCCTACATCGCCCTTTAAAAGATGAAAGAAGGTCGGTCACATTACTTTGTTCCTATTTCAACTGGATGATGTTGCAGACCTTCGGGATGATCGCTTCAAGCTTGTCACGCGACGCAGCCGTCTAGATTCAGGAAAAGGGCTGGCTGTTTATGTTGGTCCCCTCGAATGCGCCGCTGACACCGTTATTAGTCTTGTTGAAATAATGAACTCTGTTCGTTAATTTATCTTGAGCACAGTGTATAAAGTTTTACTGTCCCTCACTTTCTTTCATTATTGTTCGCGTTGCCACTAATATCCTAGACGGTTACTGCGCCTCATCCCATATCGGTTGGCATCATGGTATCTTGCTTTATCCGCTCCGCTTTGTCACTACTCTTCTTCCCGTTCATCATTACTTGTATCATACTGAATCCTCATTCCATTCAGTTGTATTCTATTTCCTCCGTATCAAACTGGCGGTCGTTTGTAGGGTAATGTACAAATTGAAATTGATGTGATCAAACACCTCACTCCACGCACACTTTCTTTTTAAGTAGTTTACACGAGTGAGAAAGCTGGGAAACAATCAGTCATCTTTCAAGTACCGTTGCTGCTAAAAGCCCTGACCGCAACGAACTATAGATTCACGCTGGGCCACCACGTTGCCCGCACGCCATAGCCATTTAAAGTCTTCGCACTGCTCCCACGTTGTCAGTGAGGTTTAGGAGCAAATCAACGAATCTTGTACAAAACCAATCCTTTCTCAACAATTCCGCGAATGTACGTGAGTTATTGGTTTAGACTAACCCCAGAAACCTCGTAGCGTATGGTGATTAGAAGACTCAGTTGAATCACTGTCTTAACCGCTTCGTTATGGCTGTAGTGAAACTCATTCGGCGCCGTGTCTAAATAGTTGTGCTGATTTGCCGCTTTCTTCCGTCCCTTCTCTTATTGACGAGATGGTAAGAAATGCAGCTTATTAGGGCTTACTTTCCAACATTTCACTAGCCTTCACCTCATTGAAAATGCCCGTGGTCCTTAAATCACCTCCATCACGAGGTTACCGAGATCAGCACGATTGAATTCTTAGCCGGTGAGTTCTTCTACAAAAATTACCGCCGTTTGGTGGAGCGGGCGGATGCAGTTCACTCTCATGCACGTGGTGTTGGATGTCAATCGATAGGTTCAAAACGGGAAATTCGTAATCGCAGGCTGTGTGCGGAACATCCAACTATAAGGCGTGTCATTTTTGTGTACCCTGTATCGTTGCATGAGCGGCTATACCGCCATGTCTGAACACCGTAAGCCCAGAAGAGCTGTTCATGTCCTAGTGAGCAACCGACCATAAGCGTATCCAGACCGACAGTCGTCAAGGTGAAAACGCGCCAAGTATCAGTAGCAACTCGCGATACAGAAGCAAGAGAAAAAGCGGATGGATGGTCAAGAGGTAGTTCTAAGACAGAATTAGGAAAGAAAGTAAGACCCGCTTGCCATTGCAGTACTACGTAAAAAGCATACATACTGGATGTGCTGACAGGTCTGTGTCAAAGGGTAAACGAACCAAATGAGATAACTTTGTCGTTATGAAAGGCCAAGCTCTTCATGGTTTAACGCTCGCATATTTAAGGGAGGCCGATAAAGTAGCCGCTGGCTGGTCGCCAAATGTTGTGTCTCACGCGGTACAGTAGTTAATGTTATGAAAAGATGGCCAGCAGGAATACGCCATTTGATAACTCTTCGTGACCCTTCTAAAAACTGTGAACCTTCCAGGCCGCTTAGCGAATGAGCGGTTTCTAAGACTGGAAAAGAGATCAGAGAAGACTACCTTGAAGACCAACAGACCTAGATCTACATTGGTTTGGATCTCCGACCATCGACGTAGAGCAGTTCTTCGGTTGGCCGTCTAACCATCAGGTGAAAGTTAGGAGGAGACATCCTTCCTCCCAGATAAATTAACCAAATGGAATATGGATGCAGTGATTTGGAGAAGTCAGCCTTCTTCTCCTAAAATATGGGGGAAGAAAATCTTGACCAGCAAACTAAGCGACCACTGGGTTAAGGAGACCTTTGCCAAATAGAGTAATGGAACATTATTGCGTTTGCCTAGTGGTTTGCCGGACACAAACCGCGTAGGCACGGTAACAGTAGATGTCCCATGGTGCGTTCTGGCTAAGATGGGCACAGAAGTCCATGTTGCATCACAGAGACCGGTAACAGGTTTTCTAAGTCTCAGGCAGGCTCCCGCGTATGGCATCCGAGCCAATCTTTCCTTATAATCTTCGGTACAATAATTATGGCTTAAACTAACCCATTTGCTGACCGACACTGAAAAGTTGCAGCTGCCAGAAATCAGGACCATATTCCAAGGATTTTCAGTCTTCACAAAGTTTACGTTTTTGCCTGCTACTTTCAAGATTCATACATAACCAACACTGACGGAAGGCTTCAAAACAGATGGAACGAGCATTTTCCAAATTGGAAGCGAATAGCCCCACGTAGCCGCACACACTTGTGCTCACTCACACCAGGTTTCTGCACTACTGGGCACTAAAAAACAATCACGTGTGGTTGAAATCTGCGTCCAATAACATTTCGCATGCAAACAACTATCGATCGCAAAGCATTGTTAATCGCTAAGCGTTAACCCCAAAAATGTGTTCAAAAACAACTAAATGTGATGTTGACTATCACTGTTTCGGCACACGCGGGCACTGTGGGTTTGTTCTGTTGCTTGGTGGCTGTATGTAATTGTACAAAGGTTGTTTCCTTTGTTCATGTCACGCTGAGTTACTGACGCGAACGTGAAAAGTGAATCCACCCGGCAAAATTGCTCACTGTGCAACATTCAAGCGGGTGGATTCTTCAAGATGAATGACGGAAAAGTAGAGAATCCGCTCCTAATCTCACAGTGAGACACTAATGATCAGGTTATTTCAACAGAGTGAGGTCATCCTCAACAGGTATCTAGGAAAAACGGTACAGTCTAAAGAATTTCCGTGAGCCCGACGCACGGCGTAATTAACGAACGATGAAAAAGCGAACGATACATGGCCACCACTGGGAATCTGTTTTGGCCACACGCTGCTCATCAAAGCGGCAAAGCGTAAAATTGGTTAAAGATCTGAAATTCTCCCATGGTCTCTGGAAGAAGTCAGCTCAGAAAACTGAGTATTCGAAGGCACTGCCACTGGTGACAGCCATAAGCCTGGCCTCGATAAAAGCAATGATGTGGAGTCAAGTGATCCGAGCAAATTCTGTGGTTTTCTCCAATCTACTGAATGGACTATGATGATTCGTCCACACGCACTTAAGAGCCACCACCTTACTTAATTTAGCTGGACGAGAGGAGTATGCAAACAACAGCACAAAAAATACAACCCGAAATTTAGGAGACTTTGGAAAGCGGTTGGACTGGGCCGGTTCGGCCCGTCATCCCACGCTGAATGTCTCTTCATGCGGTTGCATGTGCATAATCACTGTCTGAGCGTACGTCAGTGTTCCTGACGGGCACGTGACCAGCATGTTTGACACTGAAGCTTATAGGCTGCGCAGCCACGTCGGGTTTATCACTTTGGAACTTTGCAGGTCTACATAATTGATCTGGACTCACCTGAACGTGTTTCTCACAGACGCTCCGAGAATATACCCTAATTTTCATAATCCAGCAAGATCTGAAGATTTCATCTGCCGAAGACGAAGCTTCTACGATTATGTAGTAGGAATCACGTTGTCTTACATCTTTAGATCTACAAAACGTTTACCTTATTACTGGGTCAATGTTCAGTTGTCGGAGGCTGTAGCACGGCGACAAGGAAACTATACTAATATTCTTACTATATTAGTCCAGAACTGAACAGCCATATCCGTCGGAAGCAAGCAGCCCGTAGCTACTGTCTCGTTGATGCTTGCTAGATCTAGCTACAATGGGTCTGAGCTATCTGAAGCAAACAGATGGAACAGCGACCTCATGTTTGGGGGCTTATATGAATACATGTGTGTGGTGCATGTCCGCGTGCTGACATGCTTAGGGATAACTGCCCATGAGCCGGCATATGTGATCGTGCGTTAGTGGAAGTGGATATACATCACCAGCATGTGTTTTCTCGTGTGTTCTCATGAGTGAGGTCAGTCACAAGCAAAACTAGCAAGTTTTTTAAGAAGTGCGTCCCCACCTGTGTCCCTTCATCTTTTGTAACAGAACGGCTATTTACGCATATCTGACCCGATCGTTTTCAGGATAGCACTGCCTGTAACGCTCCCACGAATGCTGTTTCTTCGGAACAATTGTGGTGAACACGACTGCTGTGTTTTGTCTCTCACCCGTCGTTATTTGATTGTTTTAATGTTTCAAGTTCAGATGCAGCTGGTACATGCGGCTCAATAATCACCATTATTATTGCGTTTTACACTTTCAGTACGCTCAGTCTTTATTCTATACGGTTCAATCCCAATTATCACGTTGTTATGTCGCGCTTTCGAACCTTTTACAATGATTACTGAAATAGACCGACCATACATTACTTTATAGGCTCGTGAAGTAAAAGATTATCTGGACCGTTTGGACATTTAATGTCTCATAAAATCAGATTTAGATAGGAAGAAAGTTGCTTCCTTCATATATCATGTGGGGAAGGATGTCTAATTCGCGGTCTCGTCCCGAAGTCACCAGCTAAATATGAGTGCGATATACAGTTAGAGAGTCAGCTACGTGATCGAATGACTGCGTTGCAACAAAACTTTTCCTGCGTTATGACCAGAAGTTTCGGACCATTCGTGAAGCATATGAACAATATGGTGATGCAAAAAAAGATACGAAGACCCGTAGAGCTGCCCTGCTCATCTGTGCTAAAAGCAATAATCTAAGGCCAAAAATCACAAATTCAAACCGCACATTGACTTCCGTGCTCCAGGATCAGTCGTTCAGTTCTCTGAGGAAGATAATGCGAATTCGATGTTTTGACAGTTTGAGAAACTCCCATCTTGTGGGCGCAGTCATCCCCAGTATTCTTGTCCACAGAAATGAGCAAAGTGCCCCATCTGTGGCAAGGTAGGTCATAGCCAGTCAATAGGTAAGCTCAGGAGTCTGTCGTGTAGCAGAGATTTATATTTCTGGCTTACAACCACTGACTTAAGGCATCTTTACCCTTACTCTTTCTGTTTTGTCCCATCTTACTACTCGCGTTTTAAAAACATTAGTGCCCTCCTCTGGCAACAGTCGCAATTTCATTTTTCATACCAGCAGTGTTGAGTCAATAATCCCTGCATTATTGTCTAGCCGCATTTCACACTGACCCCCCTTTTCAACCCAAACAAGTTGACATTCATGGTATTACTGGATATTCACTGCCTTTTACGGGTCGTATCGTATCGCTGAAGTTGCCGGACGCTACTTATACTGACTATAAGTTCCTAGTTTCAGGCTCAGGTCCCTCTATTCTTAGGCTCAAAGATCCATACCTACTACATTCTGACACTCGTCTACAACGTAGCTGGATGGAACTGACAACGGACAACTTATACTCGACTGTCCTAAGGTTACGGGGGAATGTGAATTTCGAAGATGAAGGCTAAAGCTTCGAGGAACCAAGTCTGTCTTACCAGAATTACCGTTTGGTGATTATTACTAAACCTATTTCTCATTACTGTTGTTTTATTACATTGTTGACAATAAGCTGTACAATTGCGCTCGAGAGATAAATACCTGATTTGCTTAGTTCGGGTGTTATTACTACTGCGTCGAAACTAGCTCTGGGGTTGAGCTAAGTTAATTACTTCATTTCTGTATTTCTGGAACCATCACAAACCGTTTCATTTGTCTTATGAGAATTGTGTGCAAGGAACTGCAATCCGTATGGGATAAAGGGACAATACCGTCAGCTGAGTGATCAAGTTGGGTGGTTTACATAGTGATACAACTTAATGCTGACGGACTTACACTGAGAGATTTTAGCGACTGCAGGTTGATGTCGAATGCAAGACTATTACACCGTGCTCACAAAACAGAAGAACCTGAAGAAGTATTTTATCTTTTGTCCGGCTCTGAAGTATTCTTCAAAAATCCCTGTAACAGATGCTTATTTTCAAATGCCACTTGAAGTGTCAAGCAGTTTGACAGTGATTTATACACCATTCGAACTGTATGGATATAATCTCATACCTGTTGATTCAGGTGTTTCGCCAGTTGTATTCCGAGACGATATGAATACAATCAGCGAAGGCCTAGGTGAAACTAAAGTCTATTAGGATAATGTTACTTTTCATGTTTTTGGCAAGTCTAATTGATCATTGACTATTTTGTCTGGTTAAGCGATTCTTGACTTCAACGTTGCTATGAACCCGAAGACGTGGTTTTCAAGTCTCTTCTCTGTTGTCTTGGTTATGTCGTTGTTGATAATAATGGTTTCCAACGCGATATACAGCGCTGAGCCCTAATAATGAATACGCCGTTGCCAGCCATCTTACACAAACTTTGTTATACCTTTAGTGAACCTCGATAATAATCGGGTTTCACTCTCAATTTCGCTGAACAACTTAGTTCGTCGTTTGATATCTAATCCGTCAACGACTCTTCGTGGTACCATAACCATGAAGAACGCTTGTACACTACTACTTTACCGTCTTCAAAATACCGCCAAGAATCGTTCAACCGTATTCACTGATGCTTCTCCCACTGGGGTAGGAGCGGTTCTTGAACAGTATGGTAGAGCGGTTATGTGTGCTTACTACCGCCTTTTTAAATCTGAGCATGGATATTTTCAGACCAAACGTGCAGTGTACTGGGCCGTTAAAAGACTTCACAAATACCTTTTAAGACCGTCATTCACTACTATGACAGATTTTGGAACTTCAAAATTGCTGCATCTTCCTAACGAGCCGCTGGCAAAGTCATCCACCGTCATGACGTGTCTTCGGAGAATTTCTCTCTGTCCCTACAATTACACGTTCATTTATTGTAGCGCGATAACTATTCTCCATATTGACTACATATCCGGAACTCTTTTGTTGAACCCATAGTCCATCGGCTCTGACTGTTTGGTAGTTCAACCACTGTCGGTAAATGGGGATGCACTTGTGTGTGAGACTCGTAAGTACTTCGGCCCCGTCGACTCTAATTTGAGAAGTGGTTAGAAAAAACATGAACGTCGTCGATTTCCCACATTTCACTACCGCCAGGAAAGTTTTTTCATTACTCCAGATGGATTTCTGTTTTGATGATCGTGTTGTTAGTCCGCCGACTCATGGGTCTGATATCCTTGCGAACTTGCACTCTGGACACTTGCGGGTTGATAAGATGAAGTCGCCTGCATGCTCATTTTGTTGATTACCGGAATTGGAAACATATAATAAACATACTGCCAAAAATGGCACCAAGTACAAATACGAGATTCACAAGAACTATTCATGGTGAATTCCCTGGCCTGTTAGGTTTGAAACATCTCAGAGAGTTCCTACTGACCGTTATAGTCTCGTT
>LOND01002139.1:0-12426 GCA_014220965.1 Paragonimus kellicotti | reverse complement strand
TCTCTTAGAAATCAAGACTAATATTGCAAATGAAATAACAACAATGCAAAAGGATATAATACTAGTGGCAAGTAAAGGTGAAAACCCGAATAACTTGAATCTATAGGAAGGATAGTACTAAGGAAGAGAAAGTAAATCAATCACCTCGGAAATAGAACTGGCCAACAATCATCAAGCTGCCTCTCGAACTCCGTCACACTATCAGTGGATATTACACTCTATGGGAATATGTTCAAAATGTTGCCCGACATGGAAGTGTTCGTCCCAATCGATGTAGCAACTTAGGATCGTGACCTCGGGAGTACAAATTTGTATGCAGTCTGAACAAAGACTTAGTTTCAACTCCGGTGATCACTTTGAGAATTTTGAGGGTTTCTACGAGGTCTGTCTAACCCTCCTTCACGCAAGAGAAGGAGATCAGGTTTTCTTGATCTATCTTCATACGAAGTATCCCGCTCATATGAGTGGTGGCTGCCTCTGACTGTAGACAAGTGCTGTCAGCTGCTTTCTCTGAATCAGCCAGGGTTGGCCACGTTCCTTGGTTTGATAGGATAGAAGAAAGAGTTGGGGCGAGTACATACAGCCAAGGACTTATGAGTATTCCTAGGGGGAATTTTAAAGTCTCCAATAAATGTCTGAAGACGGTAAGTAAAAGAAACTAGGGCGTTGTACATTTTGCGAAAAACTTTTGCTACGACGAAAGCGGAAGTGTTATTCCCGCTTTATGAAGCGTATGTGAGGCTGCATCTGGAATACTGTGTGAATATCGTAAAGGACACTAAGATACTTGGGTAAATTTACAGGTTTTTTACGGGTTGCTGGAGAGAATGCGGGATACTTCGTATGAAGATAGATCAAGAAAACCTGATCTCCTTCTCTTGCGTGAAGGAGGGTTAGACAGACCTCGTAGAAACCCTCAAAATTCTCAAAGTGATCACCGGAGTTGAAACTAAGTCTTTGTTCAGACTGCATACAAATTTGTACTCCCGAGGTCACGATCCTAAGTTGCTACATCGATTGGGACGAACACTTCCATGTCGGGCAACATTTTGAACATATTCCCATAGAGTGTAATATCCACTGATAGTGTGACGGAGTTCGAGAGGCAGCTTGATGATTGTTGGCCAGTTCTATTTCCGAGGTGATTGATTTACTTTCTCTTCCTTAGTACTATCCTTCCTATAGATTCAAGTTATTCGGGTTTTCACCTTTACTTGCCACTAGTATTATATCCTTTTGCATTGTTGTTATTTCATTTGCAATATTAGTCTTGATTTCTAAGAGACTAGGTCCTGGAGAACAAACTCATGTTAGCTGTGCACTTTACTCTTGTTTCACGTCTTTTTCATAGGTGGATAAACTGTGTATCGGTGGTAGCTATGAACTTGTGTTCTGATGGTGCTAATAACTTTCAATTTGTTGACCCTCGTGACCACGTTTAGAAACCAATAACTTTCTTCTGTTATATTCGCAGCACTGGACGCCCACAGGAAATTCACTGGTACAAGGAACTAGACAATTCTTTGTCCAGGCTGCTTCCTGTTAGAAACTGAATTGAACGGCATATATGCGAACGCTTTTTCGCTGTTATCCCTAGTTTTGAGATGGAAAGAAGAAACGGTGTTTTACCATAAGTCACTGACGTAAGGCGCAATTATTAGTGCAAAAGGACTCAGTCTCCTTATAATTACTACCGCAGTCTGAAATGTATCAGAAACTGCGTCGACGTCGAGTTCGTGCTTCCATTTTTTCTAGTTTGTTTTCTCTGCTCCGGTTTTCAAATCAAAACCATCGGATGTGAACATTTGCCAGTGAACTATAACAGAAATCTGTTGTGACGGGGTTTCAGCTACGTCGTTCCGCAAAATTTCCACTTATTCACTGCCATTCTCAGCCACATTCACGCAAGATCTGGCCCGCTGTGTCCACAAGTTCTTCGGTCTCCTTTTTCACCGCCTCGATCCCACGGAAGTAGTGAGCTGTTGTAGTTTCCCTGTTTGTATTGAGGCACTTTTCACTGTGTTCTCTCCCTTTATTACTAATTGGGTCCTAACTACCAAAAGTAGTTGTCTATATTCAAACATTCAACATCAAGGTGCCTACACCTTGCAAACAAACAACCGAGCTGTAAGTGAAAGTAAAGTGTCATTGTTTTATTTACTCGACGAAAACCGTAAGTAATCCAAATTATTCTGCAGTGGTTGGCTCCCAGAATGGTGGCACGCAAAGCCACTAAGGTCTCTAAATTTTTCAACCGCAACCCAGGCTGTCTCAACTGGGAAAACTTTATTCCCATTTGTTCTACCTTCGTTCGCGCAGTACCAGAAGTAATCATTCAACCCTGTTCACTTTATTCTCGTAAAGATGTATTGTTGCTTAAACCCGTTCATCGTCGGGCTACGAAACGAGCAAGAAGCCTCAAGTGTCTTAGTTCTCAGGGCAGACTTAAAAGTTCAAATCTGCTTAACCTGGAATTCCGGCGAAAGAGAGGGGATGTCATGCCCTTCTACAAGATGTTAACTGACCTCAAATATACTTGCTCTTTTGTTCTACTCAGGACCGGACGCTCAGACGCAACAGGGAATAGTTTGTCTTCAGCATCAGCACTATCGCCCACTTTGTTGGCATCATCTGTTCGACATCCAAGTGATCTACTAGAACAGCTTGTCTGAGTAGGTCGTTTCAACTCCAACCATCGACGCGTTTAAGCTGGGCTTAGGTAAATATTTCCGGGAAACCTAGGATATTTTTAGCCACCCTACTCTGCCGACCAACTTCCTATGGGAAAACAGTGTTTAGAAATAATTACCGAGATATGTTATAGATTATATGTTTGTGTGCTGTGTTTGACGAGTGCCTGTATGTCCGTATGTCCTGTTGTGGAAGTGCTCATATTTACTTCGTGGTGGGCGTGCTTGTGATTACGTGACGTAAGACAACTGAACTCTTGCACTGTACTCCTATCTCATGGCATCTGTTCACTTATCAACTCTGTGATCACAGTCGCATTCGGTACCTTCGCTGCGGTCCCCTTTAGCTCAAGACTGCACCTGACCAAAGTCCTCGTCCTGCATTACTTAGAAGCGGGTCATGAAGTCGGAGACTTCTGGTTCTACAAACAACCCATGAAACTCATAAATACATTCTTGGCTGATGACCCAGGTCTTCTGTGCTTTTTTTGGAGCTTGAGTATCGTGTTTGCGATTCCTACATCGTATCTTCCTGCGCCAGCCATTTCAAGTTTTCGTTGACCGCGCGTGTCAGCATTGAATGGGGATGTGCTAATTACGTTTTCATTCTTCGCCAGACTCTGGAGCAGCGTCATGCATACTACCGGCCAACAAGCCATTGTTCTTCGACTATAAAGGTGCGTTCGATTCGGTGGATCGATCTACACTTTTAGAGTCGCTTAAACGCAGGAGTGTACCGACCAAGTATGTGAACATACTGTCGGCGCTTTATTCCCATACTTCAGCTCAGGTTAGGGTTTACGGTGAACTGTCTGACAGTTTCAGCACCAGGAGCGGCGTTGTCCATTTTCATTCTCTTATACACATCTACGGTAGAAAAAATAAAGAACTGTCTGCGACAAACAAGATGCCAGCACGGACTCCCTACCTGATACAGGACTTGCTGACAGTGTCATTGGTTGACTGTTTTCAAGCAGTACAGACAGTGTTAGACACATTTTCACTCTGTTAAGAATTCCCTTTGTCACCTCAAAATGCAAGGTGCTTCTACAATACTTTTGTTTACGTTGATTGAATGTTAGATAGGGAAGTTATGAAGGTTATTGGCCGGTTTGTGTACTGACGAAGTCGCATCACCAGCGGTGGAGTTATAAGGGTTAAGATGGAAGTTCCTATTTCCAAGGCTATGTTGGCATTCGTCAACCTGAGACGTTTCTGCGACAGAGGAGCGTCTTTCTGCAACTTGATGATCATGTGTTTAAGACAACTGTGCGTGCTGTCCTACTTTACAGCTGCATAACTTGGTCGCTCAGGATAAAAACCTTGAACCATCTTCAAGTATTTGATCATCGATTCGCCCGATCGCTGACACCGAATGGCACCCACGGATAAATAATAGTGGGGTTAGGACTTGTTTACTCGGTAGTGGTTTCAAAGTGAATTCCGCTGTTCAGTTTTTGGGTTTTCACAGATTTAGATGGTTGCGCCATTAACTAGCCATCCGTCTGCCACATCAAGCACTGCTTGTCGATGCTGCTGCCGACTGGCGTAAGATGAGAAAGGAATAACTGATGAACTGGCATAAAGAACTGAAGTCAATTACCGAGTGGTTGGCCACTGTAGGTCGGGTTCGTCTCCCGGGCTGGGGCCCTCGCGACTCACAGAGTCGGTGGCTTGAGACGTTAGGTGAGATGGTGGCTAATCGAGCTCAGTGGTATGAATGTTGTCGTTGTTTGATCGAGTTGTCTGTGAAGTGAGTGTATTTAATGACGCGGTACAGTGGAAACCACAGGGAGCTGTTTTGCTGTTAGCGCCTTACTTTCACTCCTAACTTTTTCATTTGTTTGCAAGGTGTGGGCACCTTTATTTTGAATGCTTGGGTTTATCAAGACGACAAAAAGACATACACTGCGGGGTGCGAACATTTCGTTTATTCTCATCAGTCGATGACATGAAACATTCATTTATATAGATTCAGCGTATGACGACAAACCGGTGGAACGTGCGCACATCACATGGATGCGTATCATGGTGGGGTAAACGGTTTCAGTGCCCTGGCAACGTGATTGATTGCGTCAGCACGTTCTGTCATCACAGAACTAGTGTGTGACGCCCGATTAGCACCGATTCGGAGAACATTAACATCTTGGTGTAATAAGACCATAAGCACACCCATTATACTGAACCCCAATATTTTCTGTATACATAATAATGAGTTTTTTTAAGATAATTGACGGGAATATATAAGGAGGTGTCATGAAACAAAATGGAATTATATAAAAATCCACTCTCATGTAAGGGGAACATTTGTGGATAGTGATTAGACGCCAACTCAGTGCAGCTTTTGTGAAGAGCTCACTGAAACATTCTCCACAAGATCATATAATTCAAAGGAATCCTTCACTGAACGGAAGTTGAGGGTTTTACGGATGGGGCCAAACAGTTAAACGAACCATCGGGCGAGTTTGTGATACGCCGACTCATCCAAAGCAAGGATATGCCTTAAGGAAACACCGGTTTTGTGTAGTTTGAATGATACCCTCATTCTTGATGCGCGGGTCCTGGTCGGTCTCGGTTGCTTATACTCGCATTCCTTTATGTAGCCGTGTAGTAAAAGAATCTGTAGATCCCTCAATGCCTGTTTTTTTTTACTAGAAAGTTATTGTCTGGCGCAGATCAACTTTGCCGTCTTAATGGATTGAATAAAAGGAACCCAATGTTTGAGTTTAGACAGCTTTTTGGTGGTTAAGTCTCCTTCACTTTCTTTTTTTCTGTTAACTGCGGTCCTCTTTTTCTCCATGGCTGTATGACAGTCAAGCATCAACACGACCCACTGTTGTATTGCTGTCTTCGATGATGACGATGCTGGGCATATTCCTTGTCACTGTTACGATAAACAACAGTTGAGACTTCGGTAGCTTCTGGTCGGGCTCATGATCGAATGAATATCGTTTGTGACAAATGTATGCAAGAAAAGAAAAGCCGGCCACTTCTGTTGGTGGACGTAAATTCATTCTGTTTGTAGAGTGGGTACCTAACAACCCCAACAGATTGAAGTCGTTCTGATGCCTCTCCACATCACAAACGGTCTCATGACGTCGTCTGAGTAAACAAACCGAAATCGATCTTGTGGTGCAAAATTAGGGCCGTTAATTGTCCATTAGAATACCAGTGATCAAAACTCATCGCAGAATAAGATGCGGTCAATGTATCCTCGATGGAAACGTAATCCTACTTGTTTCCCGCGGCTCTAGCTCCCTGCCAGTAATATTCTGATACGTTACAAGTTCAACTGGGTCTCGCATATCTGTTGCTTATTATCCCACTTATCATCTTTTCATCATATGTTTCAGCTGCTTTCCATGCTGTTGATTCGGCGAACCAATCCTATTCCCTATGGTCTTTTTCGTCAATTTACCTCGGGATCGACCAGTCACAGCAAGAGGCGTCTCACTTGGAAATCTTACGTGACTCTTGTGAGTTGTGTTTGCAGTTGAGAGCGTCAGTTTACGACCAATCTCTTGTGCTGCGGTGTTCATTTGAGCTTCGTTTACTTTAATAACTCATCTGTAACTGGTAATACTTGTATCGGTTTTGTCTTCAAAAAACCCTCGCAACTATTCGTCTAATGTTCATTCAGCCCGTTTCTTATTTATTCAAAGCGGTATTTATTTTTGCTACTCTAACTACGCAAATTTTGAGTAAACCGATTTTTAGAAGACTGTTTACTGTAGTAAGGTTCTATCGTACAGGTCACTTGTTCGTATTCTGTAGGTCGAGCTCATCCCTTAAGCTAGAACCCCCGCGAATCGATCGGTAACTACAGACTAGATGAGATGATGGCTTATCAAACTTTGTAGTGCAAATGTTACCGTTGTTTGGTCAAGTTGTGTGTGAAATAAATACGTTTACTGACACGGGGTAGTGGAAGCTTCAGAGAGGCTGTTTTGCGGATGACGCCATATTTTCACTTGCAGCTCGTTTATTTATTTGCAAGATGTAATCACCTTGATTTTGAACATCTGAGTTCAAACAGTTGTTTGGTGTTCAGGTCTCCTTCCTTTCTTTTTTGGCTAAGGCTCCTGCTTTTCTTCATGGCTATATGACAGCTACGCATCAGCGGGAACCGCTAATGTGTTGATGTCTTTGAGTCTGATGATGACCATTTTAGAAGTGTGCTAGAATTCTACTCTTATCTATGACATTACTCAGAGTTTCAGGATTCTTACTATTTGCAACACTTCGTACTTTCTGAATGGTCTGCTTTTACAGCTTTTCAGCGGGTAAGTTCGGTTATTGTAGTAAGCTCATCTGGCTAATTGCGCTCAGTCGAATTAAAGAGTGGGCTTCAAGATGGCCAGAGTTGTATTGATTTGATGGCTTATTAGACACAAGTCTTGTCCTTTGAACACTGTATTGTACAATTTTCTTGCTGGAGCACTACGGGCTCACTGTAGTGTTGACGTAAAACGTGATCTCGGCCTGGTCATTTGGTTTACTCGGTCGAATGGAAAACTTGCCTCGTACACCTTCGAAATACAACGCGGTTGATTCAATTCTATAGCCTGCTTTATTGCTGAAGTCTCGAGATTAATAAAAAAAAAAACGTCGTCAGACAAAGAATAACATTAGGACCGTAGGTACGAGTATATGAGTTTGTATGTGGACAAAGTTAGAAAGGCCGCCGTAAAGAAACTGGTCGGAATCGGACACAATGACTTACCTGCCTTAAAACGTTAAATTATGGCGCATTCAACTGAAACGAGGACCATCACTACCATTAAACATTTGCCTCATGAATCTGAAAGGTTTTTTTAAATAACTGGGTCAGAGGACCAGAACACTCAAAAAGTAACGTAGCCAGTGCTACAATACATGCGTATCCACAAAACATCATACGAGATGGAAAACGGCCTGAAACAAGAAATATTAGGCGTGAAAACCTTGTTGACGTTACGGGACCATGCACACTTGTGACCTGATGTAATGCCTAAATATTTAGCAGACTGGGACCTAGGAACCTGATTTAGAAGACTGTTGAATGTAACACGTGCAAATCTCCATGTTTCGCCATTCATAGCATGCCAATACAACGCGCAGCCTGGCATTTGCCTGCGTCTGATTGGAGACTGCATTATGTGATCTTCTCTGTTGGACAACTGATCCTTAGCCTGTTTGCACTTGAATGTTGGTGCTTTACATCCTACATTGTCGTTCCTGCTTGTTATAGCCCACCATTCTCCTGTACACTTGGTCTCCTTACTATACCTTATTGTCATCGTACACGACTTTTACGTTACCAATGTTACAGCGACAATTGTCAAAAAGCTGCTGGTTATGTTTCTTTAAAAAATATCATTAACGCATCCTTACACTTGTACGTGTTGAGTGATAAAGGGCGATCCAGTCAGATTATTCTGATAGGTGAGGATGGGGAGATATTCATTGATTATCGAACCTCAAAGGCGTGACTTGCATACTTCAACAGAACCGAATCCTTCTGAACGGATATGGGACATATATAAGGTGTAAAAAAACCGGAGCAGAAGTTACGACATGAAGTACACCTGAAATTTTGTCCGGCAGACAAGGCTGTTGACAATTTTGACATGCAAATTGGGAGTAATTCGAAGTCGTATCGCCTAACAAGGTTGTGGGAACTGGTTGAATACTTTACTCTACGATAAAAAGCTGTTCCCCTATCGCCGCAGTTGAATGTATTGCTGTAATCAAGGAACCAGAACTGGGTTGTCTCCCATTTGTAACAATACCGTTCTCAATTCTTCATCTCAGTGAAACGTTCCTAACTTCATCAGAAAGCCATCTCCGCATGATTGCCCATTGCCGTTATTGAGCTCTTTATGCAGTTCATACCGAGGAGGTATTGGAGTGTAATCATTGAGGAATTTACATTTTATAGGCACTATGTTTAGTGTCATCAACGGGGATCCCAACGTAAACAGTGTTGCAACTTCTCAAGTCATTCTGTAACATTATTAAACTCACCAAGGAGTCAGGCAGCAACGACTAAGTAGTTTTTTTTGGGTGTTGGCATATTAGGAGATTATTCATGTCAACAAAAATTTGACAGGAAACAGACTTGGAGTGGTCAGTATATTCACTTCGATGGATTCGTTCTGTTAAATCAAAAGTGAAACCTCATACGATGTCTGACGAGTAGGGCGTTAAGGATCTGTACCCACTGACACTTTACAAGCTGAGCTAGACTTTCTACAAGAATTACTCTTGCAGATTGGTTACCCGGTGCGTTTTAATCAGGTCATGCAGGCGATCGCGTTGAAATCCTCTGTCACTTTATGAATAAGAGATATGTATTTATTAGTCTTCCTTTCAAGGGAGATTCCATGGCCGAAGTTATCTCAAGAAAGCTCAAAAAGTCAGTCGAATCAACCTACTTTGTCGCTCAGTTGTGCGTGAGATTCCGTTGCAAATCCCGTTATCTTGTCACAATCTAAAGACAAATTTCTATGTTCCGCAGCCAGCTGTTGTGCCTACTCATTTGTGTGCTCGTTTAGAACATCATATATTGGTCTGTTACGAGGCGATTGTTTGATTGAAGTACATGTACATCATCTTGCGCAATTAAACAGCGGTGAGATTAAAACGGGTTTAGTCGTGAATATTGCTTATTGGGCGAACTGACACCACTCTGTCAGTAGGAAAGGTGCTTTTTGGGCTGTGTACCAAGTGCTAAGAAGTCAATCTAAAATGGTGAGAGTCCGAATTTTAGTCGTTGCCGAGACTATCAGTATCCGATTTCCCAATCCTGATCTCTGCACCCGAAAAAAACGTTTGCGCGGAAGTTGAGCTGCCCACCCCCTAGGCCACAATGAAACAACGATTGCACAACTGTCAATAGACGTATTCCCCAATCACTGTTCACTTATTTTCCCACTCACTCTGCTGTTTCTCTGCCAAACAATTACCACTCATTGTGGGGATTCATCCGTGGCAATATTCGCTGAGATTCTGTTAGGTGACTAATGACGAATTCTCTCTGACCTTCTGAGCTCAAGTTGTGAACACCTGGAACGCAAAGTTCCGTTTACTCTCATGTATGATACTGACAACGCAGTCACTGATGTGATCCATTAGTAACACTGCTCGTGCCAAAGTTCGGACTGTGTGACAGTATCCAGCTCGCGTGTGACGTTGTATGCTACATGAAAACGAACACGTTGCAATTTCACAGTCGACAAAGTAACGTAACTATACAATCGCTTCACATAAATACCTCATGTGTTATAGCTCTTTCTGTATACACACGTTTTCTACTCCCTCCAAATCGCCTTTTCACTATCACATGCATCGCCGAAATCTCCCCTCCCTCTCAAGCTCCGTCAGTCGCGCCATTCGTGACGTTCGTCGGTAGAAATAAATGTCTGGAGCTCATGTGGTTCGTTTGCCAATTAATTTACGGATGATACCCACCCATCTGTCATTTCTGTTAATCAGTGGTGTCCATTATATTAGTCCGAGTACAACTCATGTTTTGGGATTGATCACCTAACCATCGACTATCAATTGTGCTCATCCGGTGCTCTTTGTTGTATGCCGGCCGGTGCCGTTCGTAGTATGTCCACAGACAACGGGCATCATGAACGGTCATTCTATTCAATCCGATATTTTCTGTCAGTATAGTATTCACTCGTTCTGATTATCGATCTTCCACTAATGTTTGCTAATAATGTCGTCAAGCCCTAAACGTAAAATCGAGTTCTTATCCCTCTCATCCTCGATGCTCGTCTATGTTTTGGGCACGAACCATATTTTGTTCTAGTACTATTTACATGATATCAAGCACCCATCCGGATCTGATGCACCTTTTTTTATAGCTTACAGCCAATCCTGACCAACTAGATTCGTACTTCATGAACTCGAGATCAGTAGTTGTGTCTACCAATGACTCTGGAAGTTTGGATTCAGATCACAACTGTTTAAACAGCACTTGGTGTCTAGGCTCGAACAGCCTGACAATCTCCAGCCTACGTGTAACCTAGAACCGCATTATGTGACTGACTTTTTGTAAATAAATCTGGCAGCTCTGTGCTTCTTTATCTATCGTTGTTTCTGTTCCTCACCGTCTCAGGTTTTTCCGGTCACGTGTTTCGCGTTGGGTTATTGGCAAATTGAACGTCGTAAGTGGAAACTAGGTTTGATTTCACAATTGGAACAGAACATTCGATCTCCACCCATCCCACTACCGGCCACGTAGGTTGTGCATTCGAAACATTCTAGGTTGGATTTCTAGCGCTCAGGCCAGCACTGATTTGCCGGAGTATTGCCCCATCCGAGTGCGTGGTCAGTTTGATCACAGACGCGAAGTACTCATCGGCCCGCGGCCACTGATTAGTGACTTCATCGTGCCAGACGGTCATGGTAGCAAATGGAATGTGCCACATCGCACAGATCAGTCGAATAAGACCGGATATCTACAGAGTTCGGCTCCCGTACAGGCTCCTTTGGGATACTTCGTGGTTACTCCGTTCTTTTTGGCCGACAGACCTGGGTAGGTTGGTGAATTCACTTATTGATTCCATGTGCTTTGTCTTCCAGAGATAGTATTCTGGTCAATCGCGGCTGGGTACAGACAAATTTTCGGGATCCTCATTCACGCCGTGAAGGTCAGGTGGGTTTAGATTGTATGTTGAGCCAAAATTGGGTTTAACCTACCAGAGAGATGGAACTCCGTTCATTAATCTTTCATACATTCCTTGTTTTGTTTGCCACAACTTCCTATGCATGTGCATAAAATCTTATTTTCATCACCCCGAAAGCATCGCAAGGTGCTGATCGCATTCCTATAGACTATCAGTCGGCCCTTTTCGAAGAAGCACCGACAATCGGACGTTCGCTCTTAGAGCTCGTCAGTAGTGCATATCCTTGCCACTGCCGGGACTAGAACTCCGGCCTTGCTTTTCGTGAGGCAACCGTGTTTACCACTGCGCCATTGACCTCACATTAGGCACGACCGAATTAGTCTATGGGAATGCGACAGCTGCGATCAATTGTGGGTGATGTTCAACTTGAAATTAATCAAATCCTCGACTACTCACCAGTATATAAAAATCGTGTATTTGCCAGTTTTCCCTCGTATACATTCAGACGCTATGGCTGAGGTGTCGTGCTGCAGTCACGGCCTCCTCATTGAAAGCTTTACTGTTCAGGTGACTTCTGAATCGCTCGTAGGTTAGGTGGTCGGCAGTGTAAAAACACGGTCCTCGACATTCTAATCATCTAGAGTTGATGACGGACGCGCATCTTCTTTGTCCGGAACACTTGCGTCTCAAATTAGATGGGCTTGCAGACCGTAGCCCGGACTTTGCAGTGTTACTTCCTTTGCTAGTGTTTCCAGGTCTAAACCGCTATAGGAATTATTGCATTAGACAGGGTTGTGCTGTTATCGGCATCCTTTTCTCTACCTCGTTACTGTGATTCAGAGGATTGCATAGCACTGTCTGGAATCAGCTGGGCTACTAGGGCTTCCCAGAAGGTATCAGGACATGTAACAAACCGTTCATCTTTTCTCTGGAAAATATCGACAGGACGGACTGACAATTTGCCAACGGTCGAAGAACGGTTGCTGCATTATACGGAATCAGTGGGTCTGTGTTCTTCGGATTTTCAGTCGGTCCGTGGACATCTGACACTTGTTGGTTCGACACCACTCTTCGACCGGTTGTCTGCCACGTTAGCTAGCCCGTCCATTTGTAAC
>LOND01002138.1:9234-20133 GCA_014220965.1 Paragonimus kellicotti | reverse complement strand
CGTGCTCACTACGTCATTACGCGACCGTTGCATTCGATCATATTTACGTGAACTGTCAGTCTCGGAACTTGTACATTTGGTGCATTCGGTATCGAGGTTTGTTGTTATTTATTTATTTATTTATTCTGTTCATACTAATTTCCTTATTAATAAGAAACTCGCCAATACGACCGTCTTATATTGTGAATCCGAAGCGGTTGCCCAGCGGGCTCAGAAGTTATAGGCGATCGCCGCTTGCAGACGTGACTATCCTAGGTGCAGCCTATTGACAGACTTTCGAATAGATTAGGCTTTGCTTGACTAACCACTAGACGTCCGGGAGTTCCACGGACCGTTAGTACAAATTTTTTTACCTAATGGGTTTGTCAAAAAAGAACCACTAACTGATATTTATTTTGATGACGATTCACATTTTCTGGGTGCCAACGAACAGTTCCAAATTTGGATTGAGACGCTAGATCAGAATGGTGTGAATGATGGACTACTAATAAGGGGTATCCCATGACATTTGAATCCGCCGTAGGGTTAGACACAGGTGGGAGTCTATGAGCGGCGGACAGGGTTAACTCAAAGAAATCTGCGCGCAGCTTGAGTAGAGCAGACACCTGATGATGAGACTTTGCTGACGTCATTGTTTGGGGTAGAACGGATTTTCAGAAACCGTTCAATCGGTCCACTGATGTCTGACGATATTAATTTTTCTTCCTTCTCACCGACTGATTTGTTACTTCTTAGGTGCTGAAGTTCGGACTGAAATTCGAATGAATCTTCCCCAAATGATACACTGCACGATGGAAACAGGTCAGTTACCTAGTATGGGGATTTTGGAAAAGGTTGATAAATGAATATCTTCCCACTCTCCAAGCCCGACACAAGTGGTCAAATCAAGGACGCAACTTTGAGATCGGCGACTTATTGCTGCTGACAGCCGGTGCAATTCCAAAAACCCATTGGCCCACCGGCTCGCGCAGTGTTTCTCCAGTTTGGATGGACTGATCCGTACCATTTGTGTGAAGACCGAAGCAAAACTTCTAAAACGTGGCGTCAGTCATCTGTGCATTCTGGAGGGTACAGCAATAGTGATAGCGTATTTTACAACGTATCTTTGAGAAATCAGCTCAGATGAGCGCGACCAATGCATATAACGTAAGACGTTACGTAACAAATGTACACAATACAAAATTTATTATAGTACGGTGTGCCAATTATGTGAATAAAGCAGCATGGGAGACAAAGACAGAGAAAAATTCCAGTTTATGAAAAAGTATCCAACGCGCATGCCTTCGAAAAGATAGTCCTCATGTTCCAGAAACTTTTATTGAATTTTATATCCAGTAGTTACATTAATTTACACTTCATAGGGTGATGCCTGAACAAATAGTCAAGGTTATGCCGAAAAGAGGTGATCTGAAGGAGCCCAAAATTGGAAACCGAAAGATTCCGCCGTCACTTCATAAAAGTGGCGTCGAAAAGTGTTTACAATTTTGTCTTGCTGAGGGGGGACAGAGAATCTTGGAATTTTGCAGAAATATGGACGGACATCTCGACAGGATTTCGTTGACTGATCAAAATTGACGGACTTTCGCAAACATTGTAAATCATGCAACCAATAACGAATTCTGAGTTTCCAGACGTTGGGAATGTTATTTGGCGTTAAGTATATTAATGGAATCAAGAACGAATCGCAAAATTACGTGATAGTTGGGAAAATGTAAAATGACCATTTGAACTCCGACGAATAACGGAACCTCCTAGCAAAACTATTGTGTGGATTTAATAAGTTTGTGTCATTCAATAAAACATATGGAGCTAGCGAACGGCTGTTGTCATTTAGCGCGAAAATAGATCGATCAGCAACTTTTTCAAATACAAATACCGAATTTTGATATCGACCTGCTCTATACGGCCGACGTTTAGGCTGAAATAAATGTTCAATAACACAGGCAGACTGTTCGGTGGTATACTAGGAGGGATCAAGGCAGAGTATGAAACTCGAAGGGTGACGCGATTTATGTTATACAAAAGTGTGATACACAGGTTTGGTAAGTTAGCTTTTTGTTCATTTTTCGCAAAACCCTCAGCGTGCACCGCTCCCACACAATGATCAAGAATCACATAAAGGTGGCCATCATTAAGTATGATGTATAAGCGAACCAGAATGATCTGGCTATTAGGAGCAGACGTATATATATACCTGTTTGTTGTATATAAACACGTTTTCTTATTCGCACGCAAGTTTTAAGATCTGTGTACAAAATCTATCCTGCTGGGGTCATTAATGAGCTTCAAAATGTAGACCACTGTCTGTAGTGGTGAAATTAATATTATAGACACATTCGAAAGACACGTGACGTAGGGGTTTTCACTTGGATGTTATCGGGCTCCTTTTCAAAGATATCGTCCTCAGGCAAGCAGAGTTCAAGAATAGACATGGCGTTCGTTAGTTTCAGAAAAGTTTAGAAGCTCGGTTTGAATTGTTTTATGTTCCCAACGGCCCTAATTGCATGTTGGAGTTTATTCCAATCATAAGAATATTTCACTGAAAAAGAATTAGAACGCAACACTTCCTAAGCTTCCAATGTCCCCAAATGTAACTTCCTATTTCTGAGGTCGTGCTTCGAGTTACTTTGTAAGCGGATCTTAAAATTACCGGCGAACGTATACATGAGTGCAAGGTTCAGCATGATTTGCCGTAGCGAGAGGAGCTTGATAGTCCCGTAAACTCTTCGTGAACGCACGTTGGAGACTTCCAGAGCTAGCCTATCGGACTCGCGCAGATGACTATGAATGAACGATGCAGTACTCAAAATGGGGTCGTGTGCACAGTTTATTAGGGTGTGGTTGAGCAGCAGGTAGAAAAACTGTACGCTGAATGTAGCCTACTCTAAATGAATAGCTCAGTAACGGGGACGATGTCATCCTGTGTGCACCTCAAGCGGGCCGTCTGTCGCCGATACTAGGTGTCCTATCGAACGATGAGTCTTGGGGCGGCTGATAAGCGTTTTCCTTGCGTTGCAGNACGTATAACTGGTCAGCAGGAGGGTCCCACGGAGTGTAGGAAAAACAATTGTTCAAAAAGAAGTGTCGGAGAACGCCGCGCCTTATTTAGCACTCCATTAACTTGCTTGTATTGCTAAAGTGTCAGTATGACCAATAACAAGCTGCGGAGTGTCGGTCTTCCATTGTGAAGATGGGTGAGTGATAATAGCTTTGACAGGGATCGAGCTTGAAGGTCGTTCAAAAGGGAAAACGGTCATTTTGGCGCGAATCCTCGTTTTTTAAAATATTTTTGGAAATTTTAAAATCGGAAATTTCAGGCAAAGTACCTACAGTTCATCGATTGTAAATAATCAGTACTGATGAGGAAATTGAACTACATTGAATAAGTTTCCAAAGTACTAATTTGGTGATGAAAAATTTTCCACCATTTTCGCGAAAATCACCCGTTATTGGACGTTAGCCCATTTTTCAAGTCTTATGAATGCGCTCATTGCAATTTCAAAGATTAAATACGTTATCCCACAACTTTGATTGTTTAATTTTGCGGCGTTTCGAATAATTCGTCAAAATGGAAATATACGACCATACAATGTTGGCATTGCATTTCAACAAGAACACTAACACATTTGATGGTGAAACATGTATGACAACGTTTCCAGCTTCCTTGTCTATACGATATTTATACTGTTTCTCCTTTTTGCAGGATTTCAGGTAGATACTGGTCGACGAAACGTTGTTCCTAGAAATGGTTGAAAATGACATTATGATATGGCTGTTTCCACTTCGGTGTACATGGAACAGCGTGAAAAAAGGTATTAATTCCAACCCTACAATCAAGACTCTTCATAAATTAATTCTGTTCACTTTACTGCATTGTTTCCAACTAGATTGAGGTCGCGTGGCGTTCATACGAAACAGTATACGGAAACAGATGAACTCAAGCTGCCTGCCGATCATTGGGAGGTATATTTTTCAGCCAGTCATTGCCAGTTATCTATCGCGGTGCGCAAGAATATTCCAGTGAACGTGAGAATCAACCGAATCAAAGATAACAACCAGCATGTGCCTCAAACGCCCCATCACTTCTAAAATTTGTACGTTCTCCACTTTCTTCGAGGTAAAAGTCGCTCGAAAGAAGCACTTATTAATGTGAATGTATACGACATACTCAGCGTTGTTCACAGCTCAAGTCAACTGGACGAAACAGTTAGTGGTGCAAACGCATGCTGCATACTCAGACGTTGTTCATGGCCCAGGTCAACCGGACTTGGCTAACGATTTCCATTCTCTGGATAAATCAGAATCAGGAACGTGTGATAATTAATCCAGACATTATATTGGGTACACATCTTCCGTGTGATATAAAGTGAGCAACAGCCTAACCATTCGATGCGCGGAATTTTCTTTCTGGATATGACGCTGAAGTGCATTTCGGCGAACAGCCACATTCCTATTATGGCATTAGGCTGGAAAAATTCCTCCCAGACTTTTTTGCTGCCTAAAGTTTCTATCTGGCATCTTTGCATATAACCTCCTCTCAACTTTGCAACTTAACCTTACTCACTCACCAGCACAAACTATTTTATTCATTTGGAGGTCACTGTGCAACCTGTCCGCCTTTATTTGGGGTGACCCACTGGAAGTGAATCTTTGCTGTTCCGTTTGCATTATTAGAAGGACTTGTGAGGTGATTCTATATTTATTTTGTAATGTTTGTTAAACTTTAAACAGTCGATTTGTGATTTACAGCACATTTTTATTGCTGATATTGGCCGCTACGATTGAAGCTTGCGACCGATTGTTTCACATGTTTTATTGCCTACAAAGTGTTATTGTAGAATCTTCCACTGAAATTCTGTCCTGAATTCGGTCGTAGCTACCGCAATTGCGGATGTTTTTTCCTCTAATTTCTCAAACCACCCACTACCGTGAATCATGATAACTTATTAAACATACTTCGAGCACTAAGCTTTGAGGGTGGTCTGGTTGGATGGTTTTATAACTATTCACGTGACTCTCCATTCCAATTCCTTGTCAGCGAACTCTTCCCATCTAATGCGGTAGCCGTCAGCGTGGCACCTCGAGATTCCACTCTTGGACCCCGACTGTCTATTTTATTTGGTACCACAGTACCCGGTCTAGTAGGTTTTAAGATACTACTGCATGCGGACGGTAGTGGAAATTTTCGCGTCATTCACACCCTGAAGAACAAAGATGGCTCACCTACTCTGTCGCGGCGGGCCGTCCAGCATTCGATACAATTAGTTGTGAGATCTTGCAAATTAAAAACTGGGTGGACAGCAGCTAATTACTGGGTGGCGCTAAGTTGCGAGCGTCAACTAAAGAATCTGACCGAGGGACCATCATCGTTAGTGGACTGTCGAAATCCGCGAACTTTAGCACGCTTTTGGGGATTGCTCAGTATTGGACGGAACTGCTCAACCATCTACTCGGCCAGTTCACTCCGGAGACTTTTCTGAATGTTTTCTTCGGCTATTTCCATCTCCATCTTGAAGGCGATATCCAGGCCTGCGCTCTCTTCTCAGTGATGGATATTAATTTGGAATAGTTCAACGTAGAGCCACAAAATGCTTACCTGGAATGCCTACAAAATTCCACTGGGGTAGAGTCGCTATGCTGAAAGTTCTTTACACTTGAGCACTGTCGAGCCCGGGAAGGCTCGACATTTCTCCACAAGTTCCCCTCATTATGAGGTCCGCGGAAGTCAGTATGTGCTCACGTGGGCCCCAATTACAACACGCCCGTCCAACCGTTCATGTTGAATCAGCAGCGTCCACATTGCCTTCCTGTGAGTGCTTGCTGTCCTTAGAACTTGCTGCCGGAACCGGCACCACAGGCGATCAATGCGCAGTCATTTGAACGGAGATCTGGTACGTACGTCAAGGAAAAGCACCTCTATTCAAATTTCATGGTCCTAATTGTAGCTTTTAGTGAGTAACTCATTTTGCTGGAGTAAATGTATTATTGGCTGACGTAAGCCTTGTTTGCTGCTTGCCTGATCACTGATGGATAGTACTGGATTCTGGTTTTATACAAGTTGAACATCACTAAATGTTGGTCGCAACTGCTGCATTCCTGTAGACTTTTCGTTTCCAGGAGATCGGGCAACCTGAGCATTACTGTAACATACAAGTCAACCGTTTTTACCTGATTGTCCGTAACGCTTGTAGGTCACCTCTGGGTAAAGTGGAGACAAAATTGGACGGATTTCTTTGACCTGGGGATTTCAAAAATAATCATGTAAAGGGAAACAACATGGATAGGTATGAGTCAGATGTCCAGTATGTCATGCACACACAACCTACACAAACGAAAGCCGAAATAGCGCTGGCAACACGACAGCGTGCCCTGTTAAATAATTCACATTCGATCAGTGTGCTCTTACTTATTTTGACTGTGCCTCACATCGCTTACAGGCAAGTGTGGCCAGGCTTTAAATACAATAATTCCATGGTTACTGATGTAGGGTAATTAGTGCATTAGTCAACACGGTTGTTTCCCTGATCGGTATCCGTAAGTTTAGTAGAAGCTTGCTGTATTGGATCCCTCCACCCTCCAAATCTGCAACGTGCATGATGTCTAGAATACCTTGCTGACTTTTGCTGCTGATTACACGCCTTTTTGAGTAATCCTACTCATCTCCTTTTTTCGAAAGCTAATTGCAACAGTCCACGAAACTATCTCGAAATCACTTAGGAATCTAACTCTCTTTGATTTAATTCAGAGCTGTTGTTGCGGACTCCGCTTTCCCGTTAACCGCAGCAAAGCGTATTCATAGTCTGCTTCTGACTTCACACAAGCCATCTACCATCCTCGGTCGAATCGCCAGCAACCGTGTAAAACTCCGACCACTGAAAAACGCAAGGTTCCGGTCCAACCAATCCTCGTGACTCATCACGGACGAAACGGAGGTTAGGGAACTTCTGAGATGTACAGACCCATAACTAAATCATTGGGGTCATGGCATATTCATCAGCAAATTCAGCGTCGTCAGTTCTCGAAAGCGGCGGCGACAGAACCGATGCGGGCAAACACCGTCCAGCAGCATTGCCTCCATCTACCTTCAAGTTGATGGGGAGCATATTGGATGATGGCATAAGGACAGAACCTCGAACCACTAAACACTCAACAAATAATCAGCGCGAAATCGTGCGCCACTAACTTGCTGCTGGTAGTGGAACTACTGGACCATGACCGCGGAAGAACGACATCCAGTGGGCGTGGATTTCTGATATTTAACCAAGGGCTTGGGTAGAGTATTTCACCATGCTGTGCTCAATAAGCCACCGGCAACGGGTCTCGACAGCCAGCTAAGCAAATTGATCTAACATTGCTTATCAGGCGTGCCTGTCCGGTGGGACACAACGACATACCTCCTGTTGCCTTCGAAGCTCCCCGTGGGCACTCCACAGAAATCTTTAATGGGCTCCTGTTGTTCCCATTATTTATGAATGACTTACCAACTATAACCCACTGCCGCGCTCAAGTATGCCGACGATACTGAATGGTGGCGTACAGTTCGCTTTCCCATAGGCTCTGCTGTCCTACAGCGGGACCGTCACGTTGTACATCGCTGGTCGGTAGACAACAGTACTTCATTCAACGTTTGTGAATCAAGAATCATGTACACACGGCACGTGAGTGGCAGACTCTACCAGAGTGGTGAGCACCCGCTTATTGCAGTTCCTCGAAAAAGACCTTGGAACTCTATATCTAGCAAACCTCTTTAATAGCGCAATACGCCGACAGTGATAAATAAAGCTGAGGGAAGGTTGACAGCGATTGAAGGAGTTCCAAGGAAATTTCCTACAGAATACTTCGCACATATCCTTGGTACTCTAGAGAGTCCTCTGTTGGAGGTAAACATGCAATGTGCGTTACATACCTGAAAAAGACAGCCATCTCCGAAACTGTGCAGCAACGTGCAACGAAAATGGTGATGCTCGTATTACTATATAGACTGACCTGAGCTTTAGAACATGTTCTCATTGACTTACAGACTGTTGAATGGAGGTATGATCCTCACCCTTAAAATCATGGCCATGGGGGATCATCCCAGTCGAAGTTTTCTCAAGCTGGCGGGGACAGTCAAGTTAAGAGGACACAAGTCGATATTAAACATGGCACGTAATCACTGGTTTTGCAGGCGACACAATTTTTTCATCCGGGTTTGCTCGACCTGGAATGATCCTACCGGCGGAAGCTGTGAAGGATATTACTGTTGTGAAGTTAAACGTAAGCACTGATGGCTGACTCATGCCAATATGAACACCACGGCCGGTTGACTTCTTTCGAGACGCCGGACTCGCAACGCACTTATATGTACGTGTTATGACCGGCGTGTGTGAAGCAGCTGGAGCAAAGCGCGTTTTAGCACCGACCCGCCATTCTTCAGGACCTCACTTGGTAATTCATTTCCGCTTGCAGTTTTTCCCTTGCGCGGTTATCTGATCGCTCTTTAAACGTGGGCCAAATCCTGGACGAGGGCAAGTGAAGATTTGATATACTGCTATAGCAAGCTGTTCACGGTCACCCAGTCAATGGTAGCAGGAAAATTTAGTAGGCTACCAAAGTGTTTGCGCCAGACTCTCATGATGTCCTCTGGCTGGGTGCACGAACAGCCGGTGTCCACGTCAACCAGTGCTTTGACCGGAGTTCGCCTTGAGCGAATCGTAGAATTGCTCGGTGTAGCTCTGCACCCGCTCACCTTGCTTCTTTGACCAGTCGTCCTTCATTCCGCAAGCACTTCTGGCTGGTTGATAGCGAATGTCCCGGCATGTCCCCCTCTTGTCTCCATCGTCCGGGTCCATCGTGGAGGCGGCAAACACTGCACTCTCCTCACGTACCAAGTTCTAGATGGTCGCGTCGTTGTCGTCAAACCAGTTCAGACGTCTCCGGTGTTTGATACCGATCGTCTCGGTGGCTACCTACATGATCTGTTCCCCGAGGTGCTGCCACATCCTCAGGGGTAGTGGATACATGAGCTTCTTGCAGACGAGCGGCAACGACACGCTGAAAAAAGTCCTCATCTCATTGTTCCTCTGGTCGTTTGACATCCAACTTCCGTTTCGTCCGGATCATCTACAGGGAATAGACTTGCAGACATGGAATAAATAATTTAGTCCTGACCAGCCTATGATCTGTGCTACATTCAGCGCCGCGCATCACTCGCGTGATACGCACTTCACTAATGTCGCGCTGCCGCACAATCACGTAGTCAAGCAAATGGTGATGACCACTTCGTGGATGGAGTCCACGTCGTGATGTCGCTCGCATCCAGCTGGAATCGGGTGTTCGTGATAGCCAGCTCGTGAGTAGCACACAGGTGGAGCAGACGATCACCGTTCTCATTGACTGAACCAATGCCGTAGGGTCCGAGGACTCCCGGCCAAGCTACTGAGTCGCGCCCGACTCGAGCGTTCAAGTCACCCAGAACAAACAGTCGGTCACTCACTGGTGTCGACCGGATTGTGACGGACAGCTGATCATAGAACTGGTCCTTTGTATCATCAGTGTGACACATAGTTGAATCATAACACTAACAAATGTGGCACACTTACCTCGACCGAGTCGCAGGCGCATAGACAACATTCGAGGGCTGATGCCGTGCGGTTCGCCTATCATCAAAGCATTGATGTGATCAGCGACTGCGAAACAGACACCATGCTCCCGAGCACCGTCTGCCGGGTAACCTATCCAGTAGAAGGTGTATCCAACACCTGCTTTTCGGAGCTCACCTTAGTCTGCGAGCGCATTTTTACTCAGCACAGTCACGTCGGTCCCATGTCCGTTCAGTTCCATGGCGATCAGTGTGATTCGCCGTTCTGACCTTCCTGTGTTGACGCATCGAGCCAGCAATTTTTGCACATCTTATGTCCCACGGGAGAGCGTCTTGCATCCCAGAATGTGTTTCAGGTTGGTCCTCGTGTTACCATGACTCAAGCAAACATTGTTTGCCTTGAGACTGGTTCCACAAACAGCAGATAAGGCGACCCGGTTTATCCTGCGCGATGGCCGATGCAGTATGGTATTTGGCTTGTTGTATAGCCAGGATTTTATGGGCTTTGGACGCTGCCATTGCGACTTGACCGAAGCAGGAAAGTAACTAGGGCCCCCAATGGAAGCCCTTGGTTCAAGAGCCTGTGTCCCAAGGCAGCCGGTTACACACACATACACACACAATCGCAACATTGAAAACGAGCAACGACTAAACTGCACTAGTCACGCACGGACTCAAATGCCATACGCGTAAGTAGTTGAAGGATTCGGTGACACACACATACGCATCAGCACCAACCACTTAGAACAGACGCGACAGTAACTCCTCAAGAGTTTCAGCATAATAACCCAGGAACGATAATATTTCACTGACAAACCTGTCACATACGCACAAAATGAGACCAGACGAAAACAATCCTCAAACCGAAACCAAAACACAGCAAACAACACCATATACGACGAACGCATCTGCCTTTTGTTTAGCTTATCCCTTCTGGCCAATCTGACACTGTTGAATCTGTAGGAACCAACGTCGCAATCGGCACGATCCACCGGATCAAAACTGCACACAAGGCTGACCAACACGCCAATGCAGCAGAAAAGGTACATACACACGCATACACATGCACATATACACACATGCGTACATACACACGTTGTAACAAACGGGGTCGTGCGAGTATACACAAACATGTCGCGATGGCATTATACGGATCAGTAGGGTGTCAGCCATCAGCGATTAGAGTAAGGATCATACAAGAGCTAAGTACACACATTCTCAAACTACATTGGAAGTGGAAAGTAAAATGAAAAAAAATGCGTGCACGGTCGACAGAATTCGACGTACCTCTCAATGCTATAAGCGACCCTTAGGACGAG
>LOND01002137.1:74478-92278 GCA_014220965.1 Paragonimus kellicotti | reverse complement strand
TCAATTAGGGAACGGTCATGCTACTAGGGTCTTGGGCAACAAGTTTTTAGTCACCCCCGACGCATGTTCCAGTCTACAGCACTGATGACGACATTGTACACCCAGAGTGATAGCTGAATGCCGTTTTATCTTGTCACGTCTGAAAAGCGAATCTGAAACTTGATGTGTCTCACGTGTTTAAAAAATCCTCAGCTCTCATTTTTATTAGCCAAGCTGAGTAGAAAATAAGGTTTGTATACGTCTGGCAATGTTACGTTAAAAAGTTAAATGCTTTCACTTATGGTGTATGTTTTGTATTTTGAAACTGACTGAAATTATGTGAAGCCGTTGATGTGTGCAATTTTAGTGGCAGTCAAGCATCAGTGTGAACCACTGATGATGATGATGATAATGATGCATTTTTAGTTTGTACGCTGTCAGCAGATTCTCAAATTCATATTATAGTGGGACAGAAACTGGAAATATCTCGCACGATTGTTTTTACACCTACACATCATTGAAACGCTATCTAGAATCGAATGCAACCAGAAACACCAAAGTCGCTTAAGTCTATAATTGTGCATCTACCTACGGGCCAACCAACTAATGGTAACACGATCGGCATAAACTGCACTTAGGCGAATCGAGTTACCAGAATGTAAGTGAATTAATATGTTTGGTAAGGATTGTTGAATTCGAGCTGGTCGGCAGGCCCCAACAATGAAAGTAGATGGGTGTGTGTTAACTGATAGGGAAAACTGTATGGCATTTGTGGTTTAGTCTGCTCGATCCATGGATAAGGAGTAAACCGCAGTTTGAGTGCGTTCAGCCTGCGCTCGATATCCACAACGGAGTACTGGGACACTACATCTCTTGAAAGTTAATTTCAGTGGCGGATGACTTTCAATTGATCAAGCAGAAGTTTGCTCAACTTTAGTGGGCGCCTACGGAGAGCTCGTGGCTCTGCTGACATGGAGTGTCACAAGAGACCATAACCAAAGCAGCGAGTTACTGTGTGGTAAGTTAGGAGTAAGTTCCATGTGGGTGCTGATAGGACTGTGAGTACATGTGGTCTATCCAACTCCTGTACATGTGATTGGCCTTTCAGATCGTATCCGGTGCAGCTACCGACAGACACTGGGGTGCCCAGTGCCTTTTATCGTTCCAACATCTACGGATTTCACTGAATGCAGTGTGAAAGTTACAGTATCACAAGCGCAATAAAGGGCGTACAAAACTTATTTTCAATCAGTACCACGATTCTCTATCTGATCATTCACAACACGCGAAATTGTCTTCTGTCAACCCGTTGACTAGCTGCTGGCCTTAAGATTGTCAAAGATTGTGAAATAGAGATTAATCTGCAGATTCACTACAAACGGCTCTATCCCTCCTTCTATATACAGGCCGTAGCAGTGGCTGAGCCGATACATCTTACCGTAAATTTTTTGTAAATTTTTAGCTATGATTTTTGATCCCGTTCGAGTTCTGTTCAAAACACTCGTACTTATTTTAGCTGCTTTTGACGTCCTTATGGGATTGATTGTGACTTCGGTCATATCGAGTACGGCCATATTTGATGAGCCGAAACTAACTGTTGGACAAGATTACTGGAACGTATCGTCGTGTACGTCGCATCGGTGATTATGTTGAAATACTTAATATTCTACAATCTCACGAGTACACAGTGGAACTATTTTCATACCGTCTTTAGAATAAGGAAAAGGTTGAAAAAACACTCCATTCACCCGGCCAACATATCTTATGCGACGGAAAAATTTCCGTAATTATTTGGAAACCTTATACAATTGTGAATTCGTCTGTTACATGCAGAGCCGACCGAAATCTAAGGTGATTGCCTTCGTTAGTGCAATCACAGGCTATGTTAGCTTACCGCTTATGGGTAATTAATATTCTTAAATCATGGGATCTGAATACGGTACCCTACTGACACATTACATCTTGTTTCGTATTAGACTTGAATCACTGACCCTTTTTGAAGTCCCAATTCCTCACCACAACCGATCAAGAGGTATCAAAAGTGATCGTTATCCAGACAGTGAGTGTTCAGCCAATTGACTGTCCATTTTTTTCGCTCCCACCCCAAACTGCTGTCCTGACGAGGTGGTCGGGCTTGTGTGCTGTTTTGATCCGGCGGGCTATGCTGACTAGGACTCCGGTCCTTCCAGGTTCAACCCTGTCAGACAGGCCAAAGGGGAGCAGCCAGACGAAAAGCAGTTACACTCAGGATTGTATGTCGCACTACTGACCGCGTAGGAGTGCTTAGGTAGTGAGGCACGATCCTATGGGCATACAGCAGAACTATTTTTATAGTTGCGGCACTGCTGTCTTCCGTATCAGGAAGAAGGGGGTTAGAAAAGGTACCCTCAAACAAAGAGCACTCCGATCGCCCAACGGTTGACCGTGACCGCCGGCGTATTATCCAATACGGTCGAAAAACATCTATCACCCAAAAGCCCGATGTAGCTTTGAGTACATCCACTGCGCGCAGCAGTGCTCAGAATCAGACATCAATGTCTTATTCACTGCGCCCTCGGGCTAGGCAAGCCCCTCACTGCCAAGTGAGTCAGACTTTTGAGTCATTGGCTCCGGGTAGGGTCCCCCAAGAAAACCCTGTATCCTGTTGTCTCGCAGGTCAGACTTTTGAGTCAGAGACTCGGGGTGGGGTCCCTCAAGTCAACCCCTTCCGCGGCATAAACGACCGGGAAGTATCAGAAGTTATCGCTCTCCCGACAGTGACATTACTAACCCAATACGACTTTCTCCTACTGTTTTACCCCCATTTCTTCTGCCTTCCATGTGCCTTCGGGCGATAATTGTTTTCTGAGGCCAAGACAACCGGTAAACATTGGCGCCTTCAATGTCCGCACTCTCCGACAAGTCGGTCAGCAAGCTGCTCTGGCTAGTACTCTCTCAAGTCTGGAGCTTGATGTGTGCTGCGTGTCGGAGACGCGAGTCTACGATTCTAGCACCGTTATCCATTTGAGCTCACCTCTAGATAACTGTCGATTCAAGCGCTTCTCTCTCAGGGTTTCTGGTGACGCCGAAGCTGAATCTCGCGGTCAAGCTGGAGTGGGAATCGCACTGAGTTCCAGAGCAGAGCAATGTTTGCTCGATTGGATCCCAGTGAACAGTCGCTTGTGCGCTGTCAGACTCAATACATCGGTAAAAGTCTGTCGACGCAAATCAGAAAGACGTTGTGTATTCATTATATCGGCGTACGCTCCAACAGACAGCTGTTCGGATGATACCAAGGATGCGTTCTATGACGCCCTCGTTGACCTTCTGAAGCAAACTAAACACTCAGACATCATCATACTAGCGGGCGATTTGAATGCCCAGCTTGGTCGTCTTTCCCCGGACGAGAAGCGGCTGGGAGGTATGTTTGGTGTCCGGGCACAACGCACTGACAATGGCGACAGACTGCTGCAGCTGTGTGCATCCCATGGTCTCTATATTTCGAGCACCGCATTTCAACACAGGAAGAAGCACTGTGTTACATGGAGACCTCCGTGTGCTTCTCAGCCGTGGACGCAGTTGGATCATATAGCAGTCAGTTACAGGTGGCGCCACTCTGTTAAGGACTGTCGTGCCTTTTGGAGCAACCACCTGGACTCGGACCATGCTGTTGTGCGTGCCCGTTTTGTTGTCATTTGCCCAGAGGACATGCGCTCGTAAATGCAAAGTAATTAACTGGCATTCGAGCGATGAGGGTGTAAAGAACGCTTACCAGAAGGCGTTGGTGAACAAGTTGCCCAGTTCGAGTCAGGTGAGGATCCTAACGAACACTGGGAACAAATCACCGCAGCTATGAAAACATGCTGTGAAGAGGTATGTTCCGAAGGAGCTGTTCAGTTGCGACAGAACTGGATTTCCATCGCGTCGATAAACCTCATGAACAAGCGTCGCTCGATCCCACCTGGTTCTGAATATGATGACGACCGTCGAGAACGTAAGCTGACTAAAGCTTGCGCAAAGACCGTGAGCACTACTTGGTCGAACAGTCGAAAGAGATGGAAAGGCCTTTTTATCTGGGAATTGCAGAAGGCTTTTTTCCCTGATCCGTGGTTGTACTGGTCGTCGAGTCGGTGTGAGACCATATGTGAAAAAGATGGTTCACTTATCACCAATCAATCGCGTCGACTTGACAGGTGGGCTGAACATTTTGAAGAACAGTTCAGCTGGCCTCAACCAGATTATGTGGACGACGGGACCCGAATGGTCAGTTATTGCATTCCAGACGGCCCTCCGTCGGAAGCAGAAGTGGTCCTAGAGCTCAGGTTATTGAAGCGTAATAAGGCTCGTATGAAGATCTGTTGGCAGATTTTTTCCTAAGTAGCAGAAATTTGCACAGCTGTCAACAATGCCTCCATTGACTTGGATCTCTGGTGTAGGTAGGAAACTTCGTAATAAAGCTGCTGGTCCAGATGATCTCGTGCCGGCACTTTTCAAAGAAGGTGGAAAGGCGTTAGTAGAGGCATTGACTCAGTTGTTTCAACTTGTGTGGACGACGGAGACCATCCCTCCGTGCTGGGGTCACTCGATAATAGTTCCCATATTTAAGAAAGGAGCCCGGGGCTCTTGCGAAAACCATAGAGGGATTAGTTTGACCCCAGTCATTTCAAGGGTTCTAGCATCAATTATACTTCGTCGACTCACTGCAGTTCGGGAAGTAAACATTAGGGAAGAACAGGCAGGGTTTCGCCCTGGGGGTTGTATAGATCACATTTTTACCCTTCGTCAAATTCTGGAGCAGCGTCATGTGTACCGCCGGCCAACAATCGCCGTATTTCTGGACTATAAAGGTGCGTTTGATTCGGTGGACCGATCTACACTTTTAGAGTCGCTTAAACGTAGGGGTGTACCGACTAAGTATGTGAACATACTGTCGGCGCTTTATTCCCATACTTCAGCTCAGGTTAGGGTTTACGGCGAAGTATCTGACAGTTTCAGCACCAGGAGCGGCGTACGTCAAGGCTGTCCCCTTTCACCATTTTTGTTCAATTTCGTCATAGACGAAATAATGGAGGACTGTCTGCGGCACTCAAATGATGCCGGCGTGGACCTCCTACCTGGTGAAAGACTGACTGATCTTGATTATGCTGACGATAAGGTATTGCTGCTCGGCGACTTTCAAGCTATTTTGCGTTCTGCTAAGTACTTCGGAATGCGCTTTGCAGCCTCAAAATGCAAAGTGCTTCTGCAAGATTGTTGTGATTACGTAGATTTAATGTTAGATAATGAAGTCATGGAGTTGTTGACCGGTTTGTATACCTGGGAAGCTGCATCAGCGGTGGCGTCGGAGGTGTAGGGAATGAAATAGAAGCGCGTATTTCCAAGGCTAGGGCGGTGTTCGCTAATCTGAGACACCTATGGCGACAGAGAGGTATTTCTCTGAAGCTTAAGGGTCGCGTATATCAGACAACAGTGAGGGCTGTATTACTTTACGGCAGCGAAACGTGGCCGCTCAGAGTAGAGGACGTGAACCGTCTTCAGGTATTTGACCACCGATGTCTGCGTTCGGTCGCTCGTATCGGGTGGCACCAGCGAGTAAGCAACGAGGAGGTTAGGAAGCCGGGTATTTAGTAGTGATGGCCGAACGAGTTGTTTTGTTCGGTCACTAAGTTTACACAGACTCAGATGGTTAGGTCATGTACTAAGGATGCCAGCTAGTCGTTTGCCACACCGAGCACTGTTTGCGGACGCTGCGGCCGACTGGCGCAAGGTGCGAGGTGGACAGATGATGACCTGGCGTAGACAAATGAAATCGTTCACACAAGAGGTTGGTCACTGTAGATCGGGTTCGTCTCCCGGGCTGGGGCCCTCGCGACTCACAGAGTCGGTGGCTTGAGACGTTAGGTGAGATGGCGGCTAATCGAGCTCAGTGGCGTGAATGTTGTTGTTTGGCCGAGTTGTCTGTGAAGTGAGTGCACTTAATGATGCGGGGCAGTGAAAGCCGTAAGGAAGCTGTCTTGCTGATGACGCCTTACTTTCACTTACAGCTCGGTTGTTTGTTTGCAAGGTGTAGGCGCCTTGATGTTGTATGTTTGAATATAGACGTAGCTATTTTTAGTAGTTAGGTCCACTTTCCCTCCCCTCCTCTTTTTCTTCTTTCTTCCTATATAAATTTTTCTTCTTCGTGGTTGTGTCAGCTAAGCATCAGTGTGAACCACTGATGTATTGCGGTTGATGATGTTGATGGTGATGGAGAAGGCTAAAAGAAAGAAAATGTCTCACTTTTGTTGATATCAAAATGAAATTAGAATGCCGCGGTCACGAAAGTTATGGCTAGTCGTTGAAGTTTCTTTTCTCCATGTGCAAGTAGTGCACTGTCATTTGCCAACAAAATTGTGCGCATCGTCGAAGTACGTAGATGACCTGGGGGTGTCGAAACGCCGAATATTCAGCAGGCGCCCATCCGTGTGGTATTCAGCCTCAACACCGTCTTCCAAGTTCTAAAGAGCTGCTGTTAGTATTGTAGTAAGGTATAACCGACCTGGAAGTGAAGCTAAAACATAGTTTTGTTTCATACTAGTGACAGTGTTAAATTCATTAGAGGTCGATCCACGCGGTTTCACCTGTCTGCTTACCCTTTTGCAAAGTTCTGATTATATCAACGACCTAATCTGGACGTCTAAACCTACAGAGCGCCGTTCACAGCGCCTCACGGCTGACGGAATTGAACGTTTTGGTGATTTCCATACATAGGGTGTACAGCGGCTGGTTGCGTTCAGGGCATTTCTTCTGGATCTGTTGGACAGCGAGCACCTCCTCGATCGTACTACGACTCACCCTAAATCCAGATCACCCCTTAGGGATATTGGCCTCCAGAACTTTGACGTTGAATCGGTTCAGCAGAATTCTTACTGTCATCTTTCCAACGCAGCTCAGAAGAATAGTGCCTTGATGGCTGTCGGTGCATTGTTTGCAATCCTCTATCTTTAAACGAAGGTGCAGTCAGGACATTCCTTGAGTTCTTGATAGATCACTTTCCTACTCCCAGACGGAGTGAACCAACTGGAGCAAAACAAATGCCAAAACTGGCACGCCATTCTCCAGATGTTCCTCTGACAATCCATCTTCACCTGCAACCCCTTCGTTTAGCAGTTGTGTGATAGTTGTCTGTACTTCTGCCAAATCTGGAGCGAGAGCAACTAAAACTGAAATCTTGTTGTGGTAGGCCATTCACGGACTCTTATTGAATCATATCAGCACGGTTTGGGAGGCTACCAAAGTGGTTGCGCCAACCTCATGATATCCTGTAGCTGGATGCAGAAAAGCCAGAGCCTTTGTTAATCAATGCTTTAGTAGACTTGACGAATGGCGCTCAATACCGGTCGTCTTGATGGCTGCTGCCGTGATCTGTTCCTTGAGGTGTTGCCACATTGTCTCGGGGATAGTGGATACCAAAGCGTATTTCAAATAGAAGACAATTGCACGTTGAAAGACAGTTATCGCGTTTGAGTCCTCCGATTTTGTGACATCCATTTTCTGCTGCTGACCGGATAGTCCGCAATAAGCAGACCTGTTGACATGAATAAGCAATTCAGTCCTGACCAACCTAGGATCTATGCTACATTCAGCCCCGCGCATCACCCGCGTGATACACGCTTTGCGAATATCGTGCTGTCGCACGGTCAAATTATCAAGCCAATGGTGAGGACCACTTTGTGCGTGAGTCCACATCATGATATCACTTACATTCAGCTGGGTTAGGCTGTTTGTGATAGCTAACTCTTGAGTAAAACAGGTTGAGCAGACGATCACCGCCTTCGTTGACTGAACCAATGTCGTAGGGTCCGAGGACTCCCGATCAGGCTACTGAGTCGCGCCCGACTCGAGCGTTCAAGTCACCCAGAACAAACAGTCGGTCACTCACTGGTGTCGACCGGATTGTGGTGGACAGCTGATCATAGAACTGGTCCTTTGTATCATTGGTGCGACACATAGTTAGTACATGATCACTAAGAAATGTGACAGACTTATCTCGACCGAGTTGCAGGCGCAT
Organism: Paragonimus kellicotti; assembly: GCA_014220965.1. Classification (NCBI taxonomy): domain Eukaryota; kingdom Metazoa; phylum Platyhelminthes; class Trematoda; order Plagiorchiida; family Troglotrematidae; genus Paragonimus; species Paragonimus kellicotti. The sequence goes on along the minus strand of LOND01002137.1, from coordinate 84,270 downwards.
AGTTATGATTCCAGAGCCGATGCCATGCGGTTCCTCTATCATCAAAGAAGTGCTGCGGTCAGCTGCTGCCAACTAGACACCGTGTTCCCGAGCACCCTCTACCTATCCAATGCTTAACCAGCACCTGCTTCTCGGAGCTTACGTTGGTCTGCAAGTCTTGTCCCACTCAAAGCTGCGACACCGATGCCGCAGCGGCTTAGTTCCACAGCGATCAGTGCGGTGCGACATTCCGGCTGTCCGGTGCTGTATTGATATTATCTGCGTGCGCACATTCCATGTCCCGACGGACAATGTGTTGCGTCTACACGCGTGTCTCAGATTGACATGTGGGACCTCACTGAGTTTTAGATTCAATAATTTGACCTATGGAACAATAGAAAATAGGGTTTTCTCGAGGGACCCCACTCGGATCCTCTGACTGAGCAATCTGACCAGCGAGGCAACAGAATGAAGGGTTTTCTTAGCGGATCCTGTTCGGATCGGACCACTTAAAAGTCTGACTCACTTGGAAGTGAGCGGCTAACTAAGCTCGGGGGTGCAGTAAGTGAGACGGTGACGACTGATTCCGATTACTGCTGCTAGCGGTTTATACATTCTAAGCTTTATCGAGCTTCTGAAAATTTGTGTTGGCTTTTCGATCGTACAGAATAATACGCCGGCGGTGGGAGTCATTCGTTAGGCGATCGAAGTGCTGTTTTTTGAGGGTACCTCCTCTAATCCCTCCTTTCATACTTGGAGAACAGCAATGCTGTGACTGTAATGAGATTCCGCTGTATACTCACAGATTCGTGCCTCATCGTCTAGACACCCGTACGCAGTCATTAGTGCAACACAAACCTATGGGCGAAACTGCTTTTCCTCTGACTGTTCGCCATTGGCCATTGGCCCTGTTCCATATAAATGTTATGTAATTAGCCTGATGATGAATAACCGAAAACGAGCTTGTTCGCTACACTATTGTTTTCTGATGACTACCCCGGGAATTTTTAACTATCTATCTGAAATGGTTGAACCTGCAAGGACCGAAGTCCTAGTTAACATAGCCTCCCAAATCAAAACAGCACAGAAGCCTGACCACCACACCAATGCAACAGAAAAGTTTATATATATATATATAATATATAATAATATCACTATCACTACGCATACAACCACAAAGGTGTTAACCTCATCTACATCCTATCCAACATGTTCACGGGTCACAAAGTACACCCGCCTTTAAAACACACACTGAACGGAAATACAACAAGAACATGCAGGTTTCCTGGCTGGTCGCGAGTGTATCGATCATATTCTCACCTTACAACAGACACTAGAGCATCGACACTTCTGTCTCAGGCAACGGTCGCGGTATTATTGGACTCAAGAGCTGCACTGACTCGATTGACCGACACGCTCTGTGGACTTTTCTCCTTCACAGAGGAAATTCGAGTGAAACATGTCAATTTATCGAATTCGTTGTATGCCCACTCTGAGTGTACAGTTCGCATCTATGGTCAACTATCTCTAATGTTCCTCATATCAAATCGCGTTTGACTTTGTGATGGACGATATTCTAGAGAGAGCACTAAGAGGTTCCAGAGGTATCGAGGGATCAGCTTCTGCTCAGTAATAAGCTGATAGGAGGTTATCAAACGCATTACATATCTTCACTATCCTCGTGGACACACTTTCAGGAATATATAGAGAGATGAGATAGCATCGCCAAGATGGTACCTTGAATGTATTTAACATGCGGTGACCACGGAGTGCCAAACTTGTCACAGAATGAGAAGAAAATGTAATGCTTAAGATGAGGGGTGAAAAAAAGTAGAGAGATAAAGAGGAAACACAGAGACTCGCAACACGAGCACCACTGATATCTATTCTTCGTCACATCCAGACAGCGACTTCAAACAAAGATGTTCATTATCCTCTAGACCCCAACCAGGAAGAGTTAGACGCTGTACTGGGGCAAGCTCCAGAGTGAGTGTCTCCATACCCCCGACCTATGTCATGTGTTGCTCACCGTACATCCACTTTCAGTCTAACCCACCACTCGCAAACAAGGCACGATGTGGCAGGCAGTGAGTTGGCATTCGTAAAATGTGGTCAAGCCAACACAAGCCTATGAGACGAGCCCAGTCTCTTCAAGGGTCGACGGAATCTATCCGTTCCGAAGACACGTCGTCATGCGGACACGGCGTTATCACCACACACCACAAATGTTTCGGAGACGCTGATGCTCGAAAGCGGACACTCTATGAACATTTTTTGCGTGAATGGAAAAGGTTTCGGACCTGCACGGTAGGACTGCCCTCACACGGACGTTGTATATTCGACCTTTCAAAGAAAGACGGAGATCGCGTCGAAACTACAGACTGCGTAAGTTGGCAAACACCAACTGAATTTTTGTTATCCGACTAGTGAAGTTACCAGACATTCCACCAGCGCTGTTACAGCTCCCCAAGTGTATGAACTTCTCAAATATTCTCAACCGCTCACTACAAAGGTCAGGGCATGGGCAGAGTCCTGCCAATCCTACAACGGCATCTTGCACTAAGTTGGTGAAAAACAAACGGGAGACCGCCGAAATAGAGCCTCAGATGTATATGAGATGCTCAGGGCTCCACGTGAACCCTCGAGGATGAGGGCGATATCACATGCATATTCTCTCTCTTGAAGTCGAGTGCCTGGGAACAGTCCTACACCGTCATTCACAGTCTGTCGGGGCGCACGGTAAGATCTCGTCGTGGGAGGGAGAGGCCGGACAAATTTGTCGCGTCCTACTTGAGATGTTAACGGTCGGTGGTACGCTGCCATAAGCTCTAACCCTACCTGAGGTCTGACAGTAAATTGCCTTCAGGATGTTCTCATATCATTCGGATACGCCCCTCCTCGCTAGACGTTCCCAGGATACAGCTCGGCCAACCGAATCGAGGCCCCTCTGATGTCCGAAAAGACAACTGTTGGCCTTCTATATGAATGGCGGAGTTCAAGCATCTGGCCAGTGTGAAGATGTGACCAATGCAGTCACGGCCGGGATGAAAGCCAGCTTGCTTCCCACGGATGTGTTCTTCGCGCGTTTCGTTTAGTCTACTCACCACAACGGCTGCGGGCAGCTTCGACGCAATAAGAATAAGGTAAATCCCTCCGTGGTTTACATACGAATTACGTGAGCCCTTTCTGTTAATGAGGACGATGTTAGCCAAACCTCAGTCATTTGGAACAACTTCACTGACCCAGAGTTTTTGGGGCAGAGAAGTCAGCTCTTTAACGAAAGTCAGATTTCCTTCTACAAAAAGAGCAGGAAAAAGTTCGCCTGGGTTGGGTGTCTTGTGACCTCTCAGTAAATTACCTCGAGTAGGATTTTTTTTTCTGAGAGCGGAGAAACGCAACAGATTAGTGAGCATAGGCAGAGCCCGGGGACGTAGTCAATAGCGCGAGTGACCAGTTGGACCGTTGTTGAGAGTGCTTAGTCCAACATCTCAAGCATCGTTTCAGGTTATGGGTAGGCTCGCCACTGGCTTCGCAGATTACTCGCTCACATCTGACTTCTTGCTGCCAGTTGCTCGGATGAAATGGAAAAGCTTTCGAGAGTTCCGGTAGCAGCGGCTTGTTCCATCTCGATAGCGCGTTGTGTCCACCAGGCCTCGCGATCCTCTTGTAGTTGCTTTCGGAGTTCCATGCGAGTAGCCTTGCGGGTCGAATTATACTCGCTGCTGTGCGGAAAATTCCGGCGAGTGTCAAGAAGTTCCAGTGATCGCATAAATACCCAGCGGTTGGCAGCTGAACGAGCAGTAGTATCCACACGAGGCAGTATCGCACTTATGCATTGCATGCCGTATATGTGCCAATGTGCTTCAGTGTTGTTTGGTGGATGAGGACCTTGACCAGAGGCATACACACACCAGTAAGCGTGAAGCGCTCGTGACCCGCCAGTTTAGATATGTCGACTTATGGTTGACGAAGAAGTGGCTTCCCAACAAAGCGCAGAGCGAACTTCGTACTTACAAGTTCGTGCTCGGAATCCACACTGGGGCTCCAGATTGATTTTTAATCATGGATGGCATGACCTCTCAACCAGGTAGAAGGCATTTACCAACCTTGCTCAACGGAACGGTCAAGACTTTCCTAACCCGGTAACCACGTCTTTGGTTGGTCGGCTTGCGGTTTATTCCACCCATAAACAGTTCATACTGAGCAGTGCGCGTTGTGGCAGACGCTCCTTCGGCATATGCAATACATGACCGGATCCTTAACTGCTCACTTTAGTGATCTCCTTTCTTCGGCAAGCGGCCTAATGGAACACTTGGTAGTCGGAGTTACTGTAGTGTGTTGTGTTATGGATATTCGTTTAAGACCGATTCAAATAACATTTGGACGTATCTAATATGACATTCCAGAACTAAACTTCTCTCGTATAGCCAATTGTCTGCTTGTATTGGTTTCATCTGCCATCCAGTGTATAACCTAAATGTTGCCTCTCTAATTTTGTACAGTCACCTCATCACCAGTCTTGCTACACCGTTATCAAGCAAACTAGACGAGTGGCGTCGCACTCTTGTTCAACTGGAGAAAGACCGTGCTCGACAAACAAAACGCGCACGCGCAGACTTGAAACGTGCTGTGTCCGAGGCGAATCGTTGGAAGAAGAAAGCCGCCAAATGCGGAAGTACGGTGGATCTTGGACCCGGGATCGGGCATGGTATTCTGCCCAGTACAAACTCGTCTGCTGGCACCAGAGCGAGCATGGTGGCAGCTCAGATGGCGAATGCGTTGCATGAGGTGCAACTAAAGACTGAACAAGTTGAAGCGGCTGAACAGTCCGCTGTCAGGGGTTTTATGCTTGAGGAACGTGGGCGCTTCTGCTTTTTTCTATCATGTTTGCTTCCCATATTGGTAAGTCAGGAATTGATCAAGTTTCGTTGCTTTTGTAGTAATCCATTCAACCTTTATGGGTTTCGCATTTTCATTTAGGTGATTGGTCTTTCATAACCAGTCTAACAATCGTATAAACTGTCCGCTCAATTGCTCCACTTGTTTTTCTGCATCTCACCAAAGCACGTAGTTCATCTCTGCCACGTTCTAGCGTTACGATATAGAACGTGACAGGGAGGGTAAACGATATATTAACATATCGCAACCTACCTTCTTTCGACCGTGATTAGAAGGAACGCAGAGTTTCAAGAAACGTTCCCATTGGTATGGGCTAACTGTACCCAGACCTCAGGAGCGCGTTGGATCAGACAGTCGGATCGTGCACAATAGATTCTAATTACTCATCTGCTACTGCGCCCAGTCTACTGCCACCGCGGCCGGCTGGAACAGACCGCAAGATCATCAAGAGAGGTGTCAATTTGAGTGAATGAATGCTGTTTATCGCAGTTCGTGTTTGCTTTTCAAGCTGAGTTCCCTCTGCTTCATTTTGCGGTTAAGGACGTCAGTAGGATTGAACTCTAGTATGGGTCAGTGGCGTCGATGTGTTCATGACTATATTGTCCGTAACCTGACCAGGGAAGACTACATTTTCATTATCCTGGCTATCGGTCATCAAATTGTCCACTTACCAAACATACGCCGACGCACTATCGCGTTGCTTACACAGTCAGCCCATTTGATACAGGCCAACTGGCGAAGACAACGGCGATGAAATAAGGAGAATCGGTATGCTAGAAATCCTGCGATTTCCCGTATCACTTCTCTGGGCTTAGTGAGACGACGTAGATGGGCCGTGAGTAACTTTGGAGGCAACAGATACCAAACTGATGCCACTGTGGTTTTCACATAGACTTCGGGTCCCTTTTTTGAAAACGGGAATTACTGTTGATACGCACCAATCGCAAAGTACCTCTTCAGTCGCCAAATCGTTTAAAGAGGTTTCGTCAGTTCTGATATCAACCTTTCCTCACCATCCTTGAAAAGAGAAGGGGGGAATAGGTCTGGACTAGGAGCTTTATTAAGCTTCAATAACTTAAGCTGTGGAACCACTTCCGTTTTCGAAGTAGGACCGTCTGGAACGCAATAACTGACTATTCGGGTCCCATCGTCTACATGGTGTGGTTGAGACCAGCTGAAATGTTCTTCAAAATGTTCGGCCCACCTGTCAAGTCAGCGCGATTAACTGGTGGTAAATGATGCTCTTTTTCACATATGGTTCTCACTTACTTCACTCGACGACCTGTGTTGATATGATGTTCGAACACAAGGCCGTGGGATGCGCAAGCTGCATAGATCTATCGCCATTCAGTGCGTTGTGCCCAGACACCAATCATACCTCCCAGCCGCTTCTCGTTCGGAAAAAGACGACCAAGCTGGGCATTAAAACCGCCCGCTAGTATGATTATGTCTGAGTGCTTAGTCTACTTCAGAAGGCCAACGAGGGCGTCATAGAACGCATCCTTGGTATCATCCGAACAGCTGTCTGTTGGAGCGTACGCCGATATAATGAATACACAACGTCTTTCTGATTTGCGTCGACAGACTTTTACCGATGTATTGAGTCTGACAGCGCACAAGCGACTGTTCACTGGGATCCAATCGAGCAAACATTCCTCTGCTCTGGAGCTCAGTGCGATCCCTACTTCGGCTTGACCGCGAGATTCAGCTTCGGCGTCACCAGAAACCCTGAGAGAGAAGCGCTTGAATCGACAGTTATCTAGAGGTGAGCTCAAATGGATAACGGTGCTAGAATCGTAGACTCGCGTCTCCGACACGCAGCACACATCAAGCTCCAGACTTGAGAGAGTACTAGCCAGAGCAGCTTGCTGACCGACTTGTCGGAGAGTGCGGACATTGAAGGCGCCAATGTTTACCGGTTGTCTTGGCCTCAGAAAACAATTATCGTCGAAGGCACATGGAACACAGAAGACTCGTGAGGCAAAGTAGAGGGAGAAAGTCGTGATGGGTGAATAATGTCAGCGTCGAGAGGACGACAACTTCTGATACTTCCCGATCGTTTGTGTGCCGCGGACGCAGGTTGACTTGAAGCATCCCACCGAGTCTTAACTCAAAAGTCTGACTGACAGACAAAGAATACAGGTTTCTTGTGCGACTCTACGGAACCAATGACTCAAGGTCGATTCACTGGCAGTGAGGGGCTTATTAGCCGAAGGCACAGGATAGACATTGATGTCCGATTGTGAGCACTGCTGCGCGCAGTGAATATGTCTCAAAGCTACATCGGGCTTTTGGGTGATAAATGTTTTTCGACCGTACCGTATAATAGGCTGGCGGACACGGTCAACCGTTGGACGATCGGAGTGTTGCATGTTTGATAGTACCTTCTCAAACCCTTCTGTGACACGGAGGAGAGCAATGTCGTAATTATGATGTACACTACATTCAGACATACAACATCAAGGCGCCTACACCGTGCAGACAAACAACCGACCTGTAATTGAAAGAAAGGCGTCAACAGCAACACAGCTTCCTTACGGATTTCACCGCCCCACATCATTAAGTGCACTCATTTCACGGACAACTCGGCCAAACAATGACAAAATTCCCGCCACTGTGCTCGATTAACTGCCATCTCACCTAACGTATCAAATCATCGACTCTGTGAGTCGCGACGGCCCAAACTCGAGAGACGACCCCGATCTACAGTGACCAACCTCTGTGTGGACAATTTCATTTGTCCACGCCAAGTCATCATCTGTCCATCTCGCACCTTGCGCCAGTCGGCCGCAGCGTCCGCAAGTGCTCGGTGTGGCAAACGACTAGCTGGCATCCTTAGTACATGACCTAACCATTTGAGTCTGTGTAAACTTAGTGACCGAACAAAACAACTCGTTCGGCCATCACTACTAAATACCCGGCTTCCTAACCTCCTCGTTGCTTATTCGTCGGTGTCACCCGATACAAGCGACCAAACGCACACATCGGTGGTCAAATATCTGAAGACGGTTCACATCCTCTATTCTGAGCGGCCACGTTTCGCTGCCGCAAAGTAATATAGCCCTCACTGTTGTCCGATATACGCAACCCTCGAGCTTCACAGAAATACTTCTCTGTCGTCATAGGTGCCTCAGATTACCGAACACTGCCCTAGTCTTGGAAATACACACTTCTATTTCATTCCACACATCTCCGACGTCGCCGCTGATGCAGCTTCCCAGGTATACAAACCGGTCAACAACCTCCATGACTTCATTATCTAACATTAAATCTACGTGAGCAATCTTGCAGAAGCACTTTGCATTTTGAGGCTGCAAAGCGCATTCCGAAGTACTTAGCAGAATGCAAAATAGCTTGGAAGTCGCCGAGCAGCAATACCTTATCGTCAGCATAATCAAGATCAGTCAATCTTTCAACAGGTAGGAGGTCCACGCCGGCATCTTGTGAGTGCCGCAGACAGAGCTCCATTAGTTCGTCTATGACGAAATTCAACACGACGAAATTGGGCATTATCTCGACGGCTTGTAATACTCAAGATCACACAGCAACGAGGATAACAAACGCCTGGGTTGTCTTTGCCAATATGCGTCGTCTGTGACGTCGGAAAGACGTCCGGTTGTCGCTGACAGGAAAGACATATAATGACTGCGTGCGTTCTGTTTTCCTCCAACAGTCAGAAACGTGGCCTGTTAACGATAAAGATAATGAACAGACTTGTTGGGTCTGACCATCTCTGTCTCCGTCAACTGGCCCACACAACTGAAAGGATCACATGAACAACGCGGCCGTTCGTCAGCACATATTCCGGAACAATCGGAGTAAGCGATCAATTAGTCTAGCAATCATGTTTCATAGACTGTGATGGTTCAGTCACGTACTTAACATCATGCACTGAGACCACCAACAAATGGGTGGAACCGCGTAGTAGTCAAGCAACAACCCGGTCACGAAACATGAAAACCTTGGCTGTTCCATTTAGCAAACTGTGTAAGTAGCCATTTGTCCTGCTGGATCCTCGTGATCTCTCACATTGCTGGCTAGAAGCGCGATTCCAGATGGCAATGTGTCGCAGTGAACGACAAACCTGCATTTATACCAATTTCAGTTCGTCCGCTCAGCTTTGTTTCATCAATTTTTCTCTCCTTTTAACACTCTTTTCTTCTGGATAATTCAATGTCACTGTTCATGTGAGCGGTAGCCAGAGCCACAGCACCTAGGTCAGACCAGCCACTGTGAATGAATGGAGTAATGATGTACTGTATAAATGATAGCATCACGTGGCGTACATAGCGTAACCTCTAAAACGGCTCAAAGTCGAAAGCAGTCGAACGATGGCCCATCCAACTGCAACGTCAGGTTCCAAATTGCAGTCATCAGGGTTTCGCCAGATGGAGACAAGTCAAGTTTCGATGTCAAGTCGGAGAAACGTCAGCAAATCAATGAGCACAGACAGAGCCCGGGGACGTAGTCAATAGCGCGAGTGACCAGTTGGACCGTTGTTGAGAGTGCTTAGTCCAACATCTCAAGCATCGTTTCAGGTTATGGGTAGGCTCGCCACTGGCTTCGCAGATTACTCGCTCACATCTGACTTCTTGCTGCCAGTTGCCCGGATGAAATGGAAAAGCTTTCGGGAGTTTCCGGTAGCAGCGATTTGTTCCCTCTCGATAGCGCGTTGTGTCCACCAGGCCTCCCGATCCTCTTGTAGTTGCTTTCGGAGTTCCATGCGAGTAGCCTTGCGGGTCGAATTATACTCGCTGCTGTGCGGAAAATTCCGGCGAGTGTCAAGAAGTTCCAGTGATCGCATAAAGACCCAGCGGTCGCAGCGATGACGTACGCAGAAGGTTGATGAATTGGTGATAGTAATCAACTTTGACTGCGTCCGGACTACAGCCTGTGTGGGCATATGTCCGCGAT
>LOND01002137.1:53702-67133 GCA_014220965.1 Paragonimus kellicotti | reverse complement strand
CCAGACAAAAGTGCACACGACGCTGCGTTGAGGACTGGAACTACGGTGCATAAACGCGAGTGCGCAGGTGTCTGAAAAACATGCGTATTCGATCTTGCTTTATTGCACTACTCTTCGCCACACTAGAACCGACAACGTTGGGTCCTATCATATTTGTTCGCTTCCAGGAGGTATCCATTATGAAGAGGGATTCATTTTTTGAAATGGCTTATGGCAAGTTAAGGATATTCCATTTCGTTCAGCCAGTATTCTATGAATACGAAACATTACAGGCAGCTTGGGGATAAAAAAAAATAATTTTCACAAACACGTCTAACGTTGACTGTTTCTTTTGGTGTTCTTGTTGATGCACCGTACGTTCCTGCTGGATGTTTTCACTCCGAAGATGGTTGATAAACATGTTCTCAAAACAATCTGCTGCAACAGTTATGCATATGGCGTAGCATTCTAGGTGCAAACCTTCTAATATCTTTCTCCTACTTGTATTTCTTATCTTTCACGTAATCGCCAATATAAGGACTCAAAACGTCTTTATCTTTTGTGCATGCCATGCCATCGTCTGTTCTAAGAAATTCTAACGGCTTAGAACCCCATCATCATTTTCAGCTTTGAGCCGTACATGTGGGCCCAACAACTGGGACTGCCGTTGTTCCTGATAATGGTCCACTAAGTTGCAGGGTAATAATTAATCACGAGTCTATAGCGAACAAAAAGAAAAAAAAAGGAAAACAAGCAGAAGCGATTGAGTCTCACGAAGAAGAGCCAACAAGTTTGCGAATATGGACTTGCCACTGACTGCGACACATTGCCATGCCAGCTAGTAGCCGACGAACAATGAAACGCAGCGACATTCGTTTCCGAACCCATGGCGTGATGGAGAAAACAGCACACCATTTATTAAGCCAACGAGTCTGTTTTCTTGTTCCAAACTATTGAGTGGAGGCACTGTTTGCTTGGTTGATGCTGTGACAAAGACCAGGATAGTGGGTCATGTGCTCAAAAAAGGTTCGTGCGATGTTGAACAATATGAGCAGTAGCTGATGACGATATTGAAGAGGTTAAAGTTATATGTCACTCTGAACAACGCTGCTGTTGTTCGCTGCCATGTGCTGTGCCATTCGGGTTCTGACTAGGTGTTCCAAGAACTTGCTGATCAAGGTGAACGGTTGCGGCGACCGAGGTCTTACTCATCTGCTTTAAGCCCCATCAAATATGTGTGTGGACTGTAGTCAAAGCACTTGTAAAGCAATAACTACCGGCCAGGTTTAATTTGACATCAGAGGTGACCCCGTTGACTTTCTGAGCCAACAGGATTGGAGAATGTTGCCATATCCGGTGTGATTACGATTTCATTACCTCATTATCACCAATTTGCCTTTAACGCCCTGTTGACTATGGTGAACCCCTAGGATAGATAAAGATGAAAGGTGTTGTATAGTTTTGTGATTATAGCATTGCTTTCTTTTTGCTGGCCACATGTTTGAATAGGCACACTCACATACTGTGTGGATATTTGTTAACGTCCTCTTTCTTTGAGTGTTAGCATAACTAACCGATGTCGCTGAATAATTGAAAATGTAAATGCGTCATCCGCGGCTGTTCTTTTTATATCTTTCCTACGCATATTGCTCAGAGCTGAAACAGTTGACGACCCCATTGCTAGTTCTTTCTATTAAACGTGTTCCGCCTATCCAACACTGTTTCGACCTAGTTGGGTCTCATCAGCACTACACATCCAAGTCCACGACCCGCGAAAATGTGTCAGAATGGTTGCTCACTGTGGACTGGCAGTCCAGACGCCTACCCCGAGTGTCACTATCACCGAGGTTGTAGGAGGTAAAGTATTGCGGTTCTTGGACAACATTCTGCTCATTTAACACCTCGATGAGATGTGCAAGTTGAATACCGTCTGGTGCATATTGTGTGATGAGTAATGCAGTTGTAGAGGCGATTATTTCCGTATACAATAGACTATCCGTTGTAGGATATGGTCAGAGCTTACAGCGGATGAATCGCGATGGAACGTGTCATAACTAAGCGAAATCGACCCAACGGACAAGAACTGATGTGAAAATTCACCACGGAAACGTTAACACAACGGATAGATCCATCCAGAGGTGCACTGGATGTTTATATTACAACTTCATGGTATTGTAGACTGAGATTCTGGCCCATAAATGCAAGAGGTCAAGCGGCTCAAGAACGTGAATAATCGGACAATAAAGATTTTGCTTTGTTAGACTACTTTTCGTTACAGTTGTTCATCTGTTTTAGAGATGCAAAATGCGGTGAATTCGGTTCGTCAGTTATAATTTCTTGGGAGCTTTGTTTGACTTGACGTTTAAACACTATTTTCTGTAACTTAAAACTCATCAGAGTCGTTTTGATCGAATCACGGCTAGTAGCAGAGACAGATAGATATTAGACAGTTATCGATTAGGTTGGTCGAGGCATCCCATTATGGCTTATCCATCGAGCAATGAATGTGAGTTGTTATCCCATTATGTTCCGGATAGTCAAAATTGTTGACATTTGGTTAGTTCAAACCACACTAGCAGTAGTTGTGATCACTCATGAACTTATTTAGCAGAGATGCACTGGTCGGTTGAAATTTATTCGGCCTGGATTTAGGTCTTCCATAAAAACTGTTTAAATTTCGAATTCGGTTTATATTGGAAACATTTTTGACCATACTTCAACATATAATCCAAAGTACAAATGGATGGACTGTTTTTCCTTGTTTTTTGTCTGTATAATTAATGTGAACTCTGCCGTTGCAAGTGGTTGTCGATATTGCTCCATTTTATTTAATTGCTGACGCTTTTCCATCCGTATGAGTAGCTATTTTAACAGATATATAGTGCTGAGGAAAGTGTACCCCTTCTGTTTGGGAAAACAGTGAGACGTGTGTATACATTTACAAATGTTACCCGATGAGTTTGTGCACCTTTCGGCCGAATCATCCACTGTCGTTTCTCACATTATTTTGTTAATCTCTCGCATAGTTGACTCATACCTACCGTATGAATCAGCAGCGTTATGAACAACTAAGCGAATATGAAAGTGTATGTGAATTTAGATTAGGATGCTATTTTTGATTGTGGTTTTCTGGCAGGTTGTGCATATGTACGGAGTTGGAGGAAGTTGCCCTCTAATCTCGTAGAATAATCATGTTCCTTCGGTTCATTTTAATCGCTCTGAGAAGAATTTCCAAATTTGACGTATACTGATGACAGCCGTGTATAGTTCCTTTGCTAACCAGGACTACAAAATGATGATGATGATAAAGTGTTGTGTTTGCATGTTTTCCAGGAGAGTCAGACCATGTGAGGAAGTGAACCCAGGCTTTAACCCTACAAGCAGGATGTTTTTTTTTTACATATTAAGAGCGATGTAAGTGACAAATATCCGACTTAGTTAACCACCACAGTGGTTCAGATAGATGAAAAGTTTACTCATTTACAGTAGGTCATTTGAGCGAATAAGAAGGGGACTTGGTTTCACTTAGTGATGAATTCTGCCGGAGTGTTTTGCGGATTCATTTGCTGTTGACGTCCAATCAAACACGTGGGATGGGTTTTTAGGTGGACAGTTCTATGTTACATACTCATACCATGTGGATTCTCAGTATCTGAGCTTTCTTGAGAATGATATGGCCTGCGCATCAACATGATTTAAACCCGATCAGTCGTGTGTGGGGCTGGTTTGGATATCAATGCCATCTTAATCCCAATGTCTACAGGTTGAAATAGCCTGCTACTACGTGGAATGTAATACAGTCTAGCAGAGTATTTTGATCGCTGATTTAATACGGAAAGTTGAAGTTGAAGAAGTTGTTGTCATTAGTGGTGTTGCTCGCTTTTTTCATAGAGCAAACTGTGATAATTGAAGATCCAATTTCCCATCTTTTGGTTAGTCCTTTGAGTTATCCACTAAGCTACTATTTCTTGTGTGACCACGCACTTACTTCTAACAGCGGCTCTATCGGGTTCCCCCCCCATTCGAGCAGACTCCACTCATAGCCAAAATTCTTGATGAATGTCTTGGTTTGATCAACGTAACAATTTCGTCTGCTACTTGCGTGATAGTTTGCTCACCCGGCCAAATTTGCTGTTGGAACACGCGTGGGCGTACAGTTTCTGTCATATATGTGTACATATGTGCTCATCTGTCCTGGGACTCAGACCAATGTTTTCCTCCAATGAGGGCTGTTTTCCCTACGGGATCCACTTGTGTTTGCTGCCTTAAACGTATTAAGTTAGGAGAAGTTATAAAACTCTTGCTGGACCAGGGTTCATTTCCAAGCGAATATCCCTGTTTAGGTGGAATCATGAACGTGTGTCGATATATGCATGTATTTGCGAGTGAATTGCCATGTTCATGTCAGGAGTTGATTTAACTCTTGACTGGGTTCATATTGCACTTCGTTGGCAATCGCTGTAGACGACATGTTCCTGTCACCGGACACCGGAAATGGGAATTTGGAAGTCTGTCGACTCAGTTATGGATCCTGTCCGGTTATGTTGAAATCGGTTGTTTATTGGTGTAATCCGTCATGTCCTGTGACCACTTTTTTCGTGAGGCAACTGTGTTAATGAATGTAATTAAGGTTGATACGGCGTTTGACATCTGTTGTGTAAATTTGTTAGCCTATATTTTTCTAACCTCAATATCACAGCTGAATCTATTGTTTACAAATATCACAAATATCCATATTAACTTAACAGAAAGGCTGTTTAGTCTTAAATGGATGTTCAAACCAAGTTAGGTCGGTACATAGTAGCAATTAAGCAATGAACTCTGTTTTTTTCTGTACCTCATTTCTCCTTATTTGGCGTGAATTCCGAACGACGTGTTACCACTAAACCTACCAGGTTGGTATTAAGCGGCCTGGTTCATACATATGCTCAACTTTTGGCCATGCACATGGGTTCTGTGATTCAGAGTGTGGTTGATCCTAATAGCACTGCACGAACTAAATAAGTACAAATGTTTGTCATGGAATTGATGAGTGAAAGCGGTAGAAATTCGTAAAGAAAAAGAGTCGGCAGTCACATTCACATAGGTTCATCATTTATTGCGAGACACTGCCATGTCTGCCGGTATTCCTACTCAGCGATGCAATGGTAAGACTAATCAACCTGACTTGCGGTACCACCAAACATTGCTCAGTTGGACAGTCGAAACGTCTATAGCCTGTGATCCCGTAACCGCTTGGCCGCGATGAGCTTTATTCCGGTCCTCAATAGTTGCATCGCGCAATGCATATTTCGGTAGACTCTCCATTGACATTCGAAGTGATTGACCCAGCCAGCGTATACTGTGCATTTTCATTGTCTTGGTTGTTTGTCGCCAACTTGTAGACTTTTCAGTTACACACCGACGGATCGTTACGTTTTCAACTCAGTCAGCCCACTTGATACAAGCCTGTAGACGGAGACAGCAATGTCCGAATATGGAGAGCTCATGTGCATTTTCCAAAACTGGGTACAAATGAATACACAAACGCATTGTGGCCTGGAATCACACTAAACATGCATTAACCCCAAGTTTTCTTTTGTAATTGTCCATATATAACAAGGACATTCAAGCATATCGTGTCCCGTTAATTACAGTGTTATTTCGGACTATCTGTTATTTTGAAATTCTGCTGCTTGCCAAGCCATATAGTATACTTTCATCCGCATTTCGTCTCTGTGACTTTTCTGGCTTCATTAGCTTGGTCTTCCTCCAGTGTTTTTTGGTTTGCTATTCTCTCAGTACGATTAGATAACGTGCACCATTTCTATATGCCCAATGTTTGATTGTCTAGTTTATTGGATTCACGTATTGGACCCATTCTGCGAGGCGATCGCATTGAATTATCTGCGTTCCTATCTCGCCGTCGAATGTCCGCATAGTCTCTAGTTATTTCCCTAGTGTGTGTGTGCATGTATCTGTGCATGCGAATCAGATATCCCACACAAGCTCGTATTCGCTCTGCACATTTGTACAACTTGTCAGTTGACATGACAAACCATTGGGCTGTTGACTGGATGACAGGTCAAAAGTGGTAGTTTGACGAAGGTATTGAGTTACTTGACTTTTCGGATTTTGGCAGCCTCGAACGTTGTCTGTGTTTCGATTTTGTCTATCTTTTCTTCGCGGATTCAGATGTCACTGACGTTCTATATCACAGAGGTTTTTTTAAAATCCCTCCCTCAGTGTTACGTTGCGTAATTCTCTCGATTATCCTATGCTTTCAGGATTACAATTTTCTTCGGGTAGATGTCGAATGTGCGGATAGCATTGCTTTGAATGGTCAACATATATCTAATGTAATCATACTGAACTGATCTATTTGAGTGATATGCATGGAATGCGTTCTATTTGATCTAAGTTTATTGCGTGATTCTCAAACTTGATCTCGATATATCTCAGATGGAATAACATGTATGCTGTCGTCAATTGGAGTCGTGGCTTCTACGAATGTTCTTATCTAGACTGGTGCAGTTTCCAGCCTGCTGAGTTACGTAGATACAAACTAAACCTGTGTTGTGGGCTAAAAGATTAATATGTTCTCCACACAACCCCCACTTGATATAACCTTCAGATTAATCGTTGCTTACAACGCGAACTTCCCAGTTGGAGATTGGGGAAGAAATCCTCGTTGACCTGAACCTCATCAATCTGGACGACTTCCGTATTAAAACATCACATGAAAGTCATCACCTTTTGGACTGTTAACAAAATCAAATCCGCCTTCTGTACACTCGGGTGTTGCGGAATGTGCTGTAATAAGATATACCTGTGTATTCGTCCTCATTCATTTATTTTCATCAAGTAACAGTTCACACTTCAGTTTTAAGGTCCAGACATTTCACTTCGGGAAACTGTTACATCAGTTGCCGGTCCATTGAATGTATCGTGGAATTTTGTTGGGTTGTGGTTTACTGAGTGAATAGTGTATTCACTTAGCTAGGCCACCAAAGCACACACCGTATGTGTACGGTCGATCTTAACACTTGGACACTTTATCTGTGACTAATAATCATATAGAAGAGATTATGTGGGTGGAATTCAGTTGCACAATCTGTTCTTGTAGGGATCTCGAATACCATGCTCTTTCCGGCAAACTTGAGTGATGCTCATCATTGGTTGTTTTTTCATTTTGAGAATCGTTTGCTATCATCAGCGTGTCCACATTCGTTTATTTACCGAACCAGCTTGCGTATCGTTTTACTGTAGTTGTTTCGTCGGACAGCCAGTGTATGAGTACGTATGTTTAAGCCAGCACTCTTGGCTTGTTATCAATTAATAGCCTGAAGTGGTTGATGAATACGTCTTCGTTAATTTAACGCACGACTTTCTCTCTCATCCAGGATGAATCACAGTTCCGGACCCTTTGCCGTCCAGGTCATTGTCGCACTTCCAGTGCGAATGTGCTTTCTACCGGTATCATCATGCCACAGCAATCAGGCCAACCAGACCCGAAGCCTCACTCCCTCAGCACAGGCTCTCCACTGCTAACGAAATCAGAGGCCAATCTGATTCATTTACCAAACCAAAACTCTCGACCGATTGTGGACCAAAATTGGTTACGTGACTGTGATAACGATGAGGAGGATGAAGATGATGATGACGAGGAAGAACGTACCTCGAGTGCAGAAGACGGCAATGCGGACGAGGGTGATGAAGTGGGTGATGTGCCACAATTCGACCTGAGCAAACCACAACGGAAACCAGCTGGGCCCTAATCTCGTTCAGACACCGGATGAAGAGGGTGGGGAATATGTGGAGGTACAGGGGGAACTTAATAAATGCACTCCTAATGAAAATGGGTCGATCGGTGCTTTGCTGGTCAACGAGACCAGACACGTTGGCAGCAGGCTGTCTAACATGGACGCTGCGGTTGGCCTCAACTTTGGTCGACATACGATCAGTTCGGCATACGAAAGAGGAGGCACAGCGGGCAATCGTAGCTCACTCAGCAATCTGGCTTTCAACCCACCAAGTAAGCAACCTTTTTTCACTACTGGTCCCGGATCCTAATGCTCGATCTATCACACTGACTTATTTCCTTTTGAGAGTTATTTCATCACTTGAAAGTACGTCGCGTACGTAATTATCAGGGCGTTTTATGGTCATTTGATGTAAGTACCCATCATAAATCCGAACCATTTGAGACAGTTCAGTTCTTTGTCTGGCTGTCCGTTCTGGTACCTTTTTGGTGCGTGTGACAGTTTGACCATCGTATTCAACTCAGTTGCCATCACTTCTATAGGTGTACATTGTTTATCTTCTTTATCCTGTTTTTTCTGTTTATAGCTATCAACTTTTAAACCTCTCCACACGTCAATATCACATCTTGATATATGGCGTCTGACATTGAGGCAAGCTTAATCTGGAACTGAGCTGCCATTCAAATAGGTAGGCTAATCGCTACCTATGTAATGAAAACCGTAAATAGCTTAGCTTGTTTATGGGTACAACCGTGGTTGTTTGGCATCTTCAGTGTCCCCATCACATTATCAGACGGGCTGTTTCTGAGCATTATCAACCGCTTTATTGCAGTCGTTACGTAAAGTAGTTGTGGTTGTACGTTGTTACCTAGGAACTAATATGCAACGTGTCGTTCATACAACAATCATTCGTCAGCATGTATAACTGAGAGCTGTGTAACCGGCTGGTCTGTGGTTTAGCAGTGCATTAATTCAGGACACCAAATCGAGTTTTCAGACAGCTTGTGGCTTATTGACTATGCGATCGTGACTTCCTATATTGCTGTCAATCATCTGTTGTTTGCTGCATGTTAATGTACGCCCGTGGTTTGCTTGATGGGTTATGGCTGTGTTTCTCATCCGTCCATTGATCTTCAACCCTTTTCTTTTAGCAATCTTGTTAACCTTCAAGTATTTAAACCGTTTGCAATCTCTGTCTCATCCAAAGGTCACTTTTGTGATGTTTCACCAAATCTGGAACGAATGCTGGGTTCAGCGTACAGCATGACCTTGACTTTTCAGCTATTTTTCACTTGGTTCACATTCCGGTTCTCACAAACACCTTTGATCGAGAAAAGTGGATACATTAACGAGTACCGGCTCTTGACCGTAAAGTCTTCGGCCATCGAACCCACTTCGTATTGTGACCATCTGACTGCTGTTTTCAGCCTAATCCATTCATTGCTTAGGGTGTGCGATTTGGCAGTCGATGAATTGACACTGGCATACCTGTCGGATCCATGGAAGCTTATGTAGCATGTTAGACTGGCTGGGTCCGAAAGCTTTTATGCGGTACCATACGGATGCCGGCAATCAAACATCATCCGTATGGAAAGTTCATGTATTTCGATCACCCAGAAGTGCTGGGCTATTGTACGTTCTGCGCTGAAAAATTAGCTGACGTCACGCTGGTTGGTGAGCACCCGACGTGCTTCAGGTGGTCGATTCTGATTTCTGCGGTGACTGCGATTACGTAATCCAGCCCCGAATCTTTTGTTTTCATTTCAAATGATGGTTATAGAGTTTGGTGTTTTGGACACTGCGTCAGTGCAACAAGCAATTGATCAGGATTCGTTCATCGACATGTAATCGACATTCCTCGGTTTTGTCCCTGTAACAGTTTGCCGGCCACTCTCGGCGGTTCATTTCTTCCCTGTTTGAACTTGAGGATGTCGAAATCCGGATTCAGTAGACCTGCGCATTGCATTGTGTCGGCTGATTTGAGATAAAAATGAAATGGATGGTACGGTCTATCGGCTGCTAGGGATCGTGAACAACGATGTGAAGCTTTTCCTATAATTTATTTTGACTGTGGAATGATAGTGTACTGACTCTTTCGGATTGTTAGCCTACTTATGGTTTCGGTTTTGCCATTAACGCTCAAACCGGGTTAAAACTCTCGGTCTTATTAACAGCTTCCTTTGCTTTCTGAGTGATCTCACCCTATTATTCTTTGTAGCATGTACATGAACCGATTATTGGAATACTAGTTATATTTCGGTATTACGTGCTACGTGGAGTGATTTTCGGTGCGTGCCAACTGGCATGACTGGATTTTCAGAATATGCACTGTGGATCAGTTGACTAGTCTCTCACCGTCAGAGGAGACAGGTTAAGGTGATCGTAGCTGAGAAGGTACATTGTGTATATTTTCTGCCTGTGTTTTTGTTGCCTACCCGTTACTTCCATAAGTGTCGGTTCATTAAAATATAATTCCTACTTTTTGTTTGCCAAGGTTTATAAAATGGTTGTTGCATTACTAATCGTCTGTGTTCTTATCTCTTCTGTTCTTAGTCGGCAAGTCTTCATCCAAGGACAGTGGTGTCGACTCCTCTACGGTGCTCTATCCAAATCAAGCTCTTCCGCCTCCGGTCTACACCAACTTGAACCAACTGGCTCATGCGGCTCAACGCAAATTCTCTATACCACAAATTCCTTCCAGTGTAACTGTCAACGGGAGTTCCTATATTCCAGCTCCTTCGAGTCCTCATCGAACTGTTGTGGATGACAGACTAACGCCTGGACGACACCCGACGGCGAACACTACAGTATCGTGTTCTCCTTCTGCTGATCGATTTCAACCTAACGTTTACGAATCGTCTGCAATTCAGTCAGTCCCGCACAATCTGATGACTCTCGCCTCAGCTCCTGCTTTGTGGTCTACTGGCCCCACTGCACGACGTGTGACTGCCAATAGCCCCGGCTCCAGCTCGACCGGAATCGACCCTTTCAGTGTAGAATTGGACGAATTAGACAAACTGGGTGGTACAGGTTAGTTCCATCTCCTTTTTTTCTACTGGCTCATACACACTACCTTCACTGCTTGTGTCTCACCGCTACTGCAAGTAGAATACGGCTGCTGAGGCTCCGTTTTTTCCACTTAGGCATCATTTTGATGTTTGCTGAGCGTTACACTGGCAAACAGCCAATCCTGGTCATCCATTTGTACGTGTTGTCACTTAACATTTCATACTGGTTATAAGCGAGGTTCTGGCTTTTTACTACGGCTGACAACTTAGCGTTCACAGGTGATGGCGTGTACAGGTTCCTCAGAGGCTTGTTCCTCACCTGTTGCGCACGCCTTCTCCGGCCACCAGCTACCGTGAATGAGTATACTGTTTTGTGAGTCAGACCATTCGGGATACAGCTGCGGTTAACTACAGACATTTTTTCCTCAGAATGTTACCCACTAAGTGCATAGTCAACACACAATATGCACACTTTTTTCTGATAGTACAATTTTGTGTTTTTGTGCCTGCCGATGCATAGCCTTGTAGACCATGTGGCTCTTATTTTGTTGCGCCGACTGTCTACTTGTAAGTATGTTGATAACAACAAAACACATTTATATTAACGTGAAACTAACAATTTCGAAGAAATTTATGTGTTGATGTTTTTCAGTGTTCTCGTTCTTTTTAGATTACCTTAATTGTTAAGTGATTTAAAAAGTACCGATTGTTTGGCTGAATTTAACGCACCTTTATAGTCGAGAAAAACGACAATTTTCTCATCTAGAACGTCTGTGACGATAGGGAGACAACAATCGGAAGTTTGGGGATCGTGGATAGAAGGCGACTTTGAGGGTTGTGCTGCTTTACGGCTGTCTCTCAAAGTAGAAGTCGTGAACCCTCTTGGTATATTTGACCGTCGAGGTCTTCGTTCGTTCGCTTACCTCAGGTGGGAGTAACAGGGAAGCAATGAGGAGTCCAGGAAGCTGACCTTCGGTAGTAGATACCAAGCGAATTCCTTTATTTACACTTTGGGTATGCACAAACCTGGGTGGTTAAGGACATACACTAGAACGTTAGCTTAGTCGTTTGTCACACTGTTTGCTTTCTGTCGGTGCCTCGATCGACCGGCTTGAGGTTCAAGGTTGACAGATGATGTCTTGCTCAGTGAAATGATGTAACTCACCACGGAGTTAGTCACTGTAGGTCTGGTTCGTCTTCCGAGCTGGGTGTTCTCGGAACTCACACAGTCGGTGGACTTGGAGACTTTAGGTGAGATGGCGGCTAATCGGGCTCAGTGGTGTGAATGTTGTCATTATTTGACCTAGTTATCTGGAATCAACTGCAGTTATTGTCGCGGACAGTGAAAGCCGTTCAGCAACCGTCTTGCCGATGACGCCTTACTGTCACATAGCTGGGTTGTTTGTTTGCGAGATGTGGACACTTTGATGTTGAAGGTTTGAGCGTAGTCCGTTGTTTTCAGTCATTTGGTTCCCTCCGTTTTCTTCCTCTTTTTCTCTTAACCAGGGTTGGTTGTTTCCTTTATGGTTATATGGCAGTTAAGGATAAGTGGGAACCGTCGATGTATTGCTGTAGTTGGTCGATTATCTCAGTTGTTGATCGTATCCCGTTACACTCTGTGCATCACCACGAACCACTAATATATTTTTGCCTTTGGTGACGCTGATGATATGTTAACAGTTGTCAAACGACTGGAACAATATCCGTGTATCTCCACGGTTCCAATTTACCGGTAACCGTGACAAGTGGACGAATATTGCAATTTATGTGATTATATTCATGTCTACCTGTCCGTTGAGCTAATACTTCTGTAATGAGTACGCTTAATTGTCATTCCTCAGGAATGCTGTCAAATATTCTATCGTGGTCAGAATTTGGAATTCTTCAATTTGAGCACCGTTCACAACTGATCATCTGTTTCACATGCAAGAGCATTTTTCTGTTAGTTGTCTTTTTATTCCTGAAGACAATAGATTTCGTGTTTTTGGTGAAACTTTTGAACAGCTGTTAGGTGGACATAAACAAATGTCACTAATTTTATTTTCAACTTCGTCGTCTACTTGGGGTATATGGTGAGCACCTCGATGCATCACGTTTGAACATTAATAAAAATGAGGTCTCATTTTTTCTCCTGTGTGAATTACCAACCGAAGTTTTTTTGTGTTCTTTTTTGCCTATATGTTAATCAACCGTCAGCATTAACTACCGATTTGCTGCTGTCGACCATGATGAGAGTAATGAAACATGCAAAAGAATTTATCTTTATCCTTCTGCCCATACATTTGGTTGTTTTGTGATCAGCGGACGCATACGCGTTCCTTCTGGTCACCGTCAAGGTTATTCCAGTGGTCATAATGCTTACTACTAACTATATTGTCATAGGTTTGAATCACTGTTAACGACAGTGATAGTGCAGCGGTCTAGCCAATTTCATCTTGATTGCCCTCGTTCTCATGTAAGATCCTTGAAAGTATTGAATCACCTAACCACATGCGATATCAAAACTTGAGCTTTAACTCGAATTATCAGTTTTGATGGTCACTCGGTTCATTCCAGCCTGCTCATCCTGACCTAAGTTGTGCTGTTTCATATAGTTTCCGTGACAACAAGACCTACATTTATGTGCAGTCGCAGTTACGAAATCAGTTTACGTCATTGACTATGGGATTGTAATCGGGGTGCAACTGAATCCGTTCAGACCT
>LOND01002137.1:31739-47950 GCA_014220965.1 Paragonimus kellicotti | reverse complement strand
CAGAATACTCATATGCATCTTCTAGAATGCCTTGGATGACAAAGTCAATCAGGTAGGGAGGATCAGACACCCCTGACAGCATCACTCGTACTGATGATTCAACAAGACAGTCGCTCATAAGTTCTCATCTCACCTGTGGAATGCAGCAAGTAGGATGGGAGTTTATGGGCATTTGTCTCGGTGATTCATCACACATTCGTTCACATATCCCATCTAACACTCATTTACTCCGAAGAACATTATTATCAGCCCATTCGGTCGCATCTTTTAAGTCCGTCATACGTCAAAATGCGATCAACTCTCCAACGCCCGGATCAGAATCCTGTCTGATCACAAATTTGGCTTTCCCTGGTATAATGATCGGGCTCAGTATCAAACCAGTGGGTAACGTGGACGCAATAAAAACGAGACTGATGACTTTATGTTTGTCATATGGAATTCTAGCATTCTTCAGAAGGACGAGAATAACTGTTGTTAAGCCCAAATTACAAGGTATCTCCTCAGTTTCGGAAGATGTTCGGAACGGCGTTTTGGCGAACGGTGTTTTCGGTTAATATCTATCAGATCAGTTACACAACGCTTTGTATGGTTGTCAAGCGAGCGAAATCAAAAGCTTTTTGAAACATTGAATTTCCTTGATCCAGTGCATTGACACCGCGTAAAGACAAATTTTGTGAGATGTTAACGATTGAAGACTAGGCAAACGGTAAGTGGGCTGCAAGGTCACTTCCAGTGAGACTTAGTTTTGTGGGTCAACGAGGTGCTTCAGAATTGCAATGGGAGTCGATTTCATCTTGTCTTTAGCCAGCGATGTGCAATGGTGTTCAGAGCATCATTTCCGATAACAGTATCTCTTCATCATTATCGGTAATGAAACTTGTGAAAAGATATGAATCGGGGACCATGCTACGTTTTGACAGCTGCTCTATGGGCACTTCTGTTTCTGACTGTGTGCAGTCTGGAACGCAATAACATACGTTTCGGGTCTCGCCATTAATAAACTCCGACTCAAACCATCTGAACTGTTCTTAAAAGTTCTCAACTTACCTGTCAAGTTTGCGCGTCGTTTGGACGTCGTTGAACTTAGTCTTAGCAATATCCGGGCTACTGCCGATCAGAACGTGCGCCGTGTAAGCACATCGCGCTTTTTTTTTTTAAACCTGCGCTGACGAGCTTTAAGCGGTGTACCATGTCTGACAGCACGCAAGAGACTGATCACTGAGATCCTATCGAGAGAAAAATATTCTGCTTTTAGAACTCTGTTCGGTTTTCATTTGAACCGGACTGAAAGATTCAGTTTCGAAGCTGTCCGAGAACTTTAGGAGGTAGCATTTATATATCTGGTTCTCCAAATGTGTGTTTTCATATGAATGAAGGTACAAGGTTAGTAAATTCGCTCCTCTGGAACATAGCCTACCATAGGTCCCAAACGTTTCAAAATGCCGCAAAGAGCAGCCTACTAAGCTACCTGTCGGAGAGTGTGGACACAAACAGGCATCAACGTTGACCAGTTCTGTTGACTTTCTAAACCAATCGTCAGCTATAAATCTAAAAAAGACGGAGAATTGGGTAACAAAGTTGGACAGATAATAAATTCTAACAATGTCGCCACAGGGAAAACGTTCCAGCTGTCTATGCCGCGGAATAGTGTTCACTTGAGAGACCCAACTCTGATCCGTTGACCTGCTTGACAGCAAATAGGATTTTCGTGGGAAATTTAACTCGAAGCCACTGACTCAAATACGGCTCACCTGGCGGTGAGGAGCTGGCTCAGCCTGGGTAGGCAGTGACTGAGTATCTTTTGCACTAGACTACTTATTCACGTGCTCTCGATTCCCTCGGTGCCTGGCATGATGCTTGCTGCTTTCAGTATCCACTTCCTTACCACATTACCACACTTGCTTTTTCACATGCGCCCTGAGTTTACCACTACATAGAACTGCGTTCTTTTGCGGGTCAGGTGTGTCAACCTGGTCATCGTGTTCCTTGCATATGCATCATCACTGTTTATAGGACCACAGGGAGCGCCACGCGTGCGCTCATGAAGTTCTGTATTCCAAATGGTATAGATGTACCTGATATACCTATACTTTACTGTATGCACTGAAGTATAACTCATCAGTGTGACTAATCTATGCGTACAGTCTCTCATGCGCTCAGGTTCATTCGGAGCACTCACACGTGCACACCCCAGTATTGTGCATCGCGTGTTCTCGTCGTGACGAACTGTTCTGTCTCTATGAAGGATCGTCATTTTTAACGTTTCAGCATACCTGAAGTTATGACCCTATGATGTCATTAGCTCATCGGTAAACTTTGTGAACGTTTTCAGATGGCGCTGTGACTAGAACCTTTGCTCACCGCAACAGTGACAAATATCCTGGAGGAAAATTTTCGTCAAACGGGAAGGAGACAAGAAACTGAATAGGTAGGTTGGACTGGAAATATCATAGATGGGGTGCATTGATGGGATACGTCGTTTCCCCACTACCTCGGGGTTTTACCCAGCTGCCGGTGGTCTCGGTGAACAATACTTAGTACGGTTATCGCTCACTGCGCATTCGGAGCACCTGATCTAGCCATCGCGGACTGCATTTAAATTATTTGACCAGTTACTCGCGTATCTGAAGCTTTTAAAAATGAGCCTCAGCGAACAGTCTCGTTACTTGCTCGATTATCTCGCCTGGTATGGCTATATAATAGACACCAACGTCGCAAGCATACCCACACATTTGTTGCAAACAGGGTACATTCCCGAGCTGTAGAGAACGTGGGTCGTGCGCTCACTCATTCGGATCCAACAGCCGACGCAGGTTAATAAAGGCGACTTATGTCCTTACTATTAACGCTGGTGTCTCATCAACAATATTGCAAGCTGATGTGATTATGCTTCTTGATTACGTAACTGATCTAATCTCAAGCAAATTGTCTGTGAAAAAGAAGGTAGGAGGGAAACTATCATAATCTTAAACAGCACTTTGAAGATACAAAACACATTATATGCAGACCAACTTGGTCGTTTGTCTTGTTCGGCAAGGTTCACATGTCTTCCGCTATTGGGCTAAATAGGACTGTCGCCTGCATAATCCTGCGCTCAACTTGGCGCGGATGAACTTCCTCACCAAGGTACTCAGATTCTCGTATGGAATTATGTTTCTCGTCGAGAGCGTTTCATGTTATTCAAACGCACGGATTTAAAGTGTAAGAACTTTGCCTTCGTGTTGGTCCATGATGCTGGTTAATCCATTCTCTCGCTTTTTCCCTTCCTACGGTTTGTGAATTTTGGTGATGCTTCTCTTATATGCGCATTTTGTTGCTGTCGCGATTTTTCCTACTCTGTTCATTTCTGCGGAATTCTGGTGCTTTTTCTTCGATTCACATTCATCATTAATCGGGTGTACGGAAATGTGTTTCATCTAGTCAATCCGGTGTCCCGTGCACACGGCTCATTTGCTTCATTGCCACGACTAAGGTCTCCGGTCCATCATCGTTCGTCTTTACTCACCTTTCCAAAGACTTCCACCTCTCCCCCATCTTCTTTAAGTAGTCCATACCTTAGTGGTTTGTCTCCTCGATCGTTCAACTGTATGTCTCTGAATCCAGCTACACACTTGAACTCCGGTCAGCCCTCTTTTGATTTATCTCTGTGTGCCTCAAGTTCTCAAGAAACACTCTCCAACTCGCCCAAGTTCGACATACAAGAATGTCACTTAAAAACCTTATCGCTCAATGCTGCCTCATTGTTGCGAAAAAATCCCCATGTGTTGCCGGTACAAGCGAACGTATCATCAGTCTTTTCACTCCAGTCTGCACCGGAGCACACTGAACCATCTTCACCATTGCCTGTTCGTCCTTTGACTGTTAGTGTTCATGGGTCAACAGTTGAACATGCTTCTCGTACCTCCCCTATATCTCCAACTTTCAATTCCCACTCACGCGGACCTCCGATTTCTCCAAAACCTGCCAGACTTCGAGAGCTGTTAGCAGGCGAACTATTGGGAACCAGACGTAGGACAACGCCAGGCAGGCTACCACCACCACCTGCTCCTATACGACGCTCTAGTATGCTGAGATCATCGTGTTCTAGCCTCAGCGATCTGGAATCTAGGATTCCAACGGATTCACGCAGGGCTAATCTCCGAACTAGTCCCGTTTTATCTTCGTGTTTCTCAGGTATTGGATGACTAAACAAACCAGCTACTATTTAGTCAGTTGATTTCGACTTATTTCCCGCTTTTTATTTCTACTGGACACCATCATTTTAGAATCAGGTTGAGCAAACCTATCGGTTTTCAGAAACAGTTGACCCCATCTGCGACCGTCGAAGTGGCGGATGGCTGTTTTGTTTTTGCGAATCTCATTAACACCAAACTTGTCGTGAGCTCGAACCCACTAACCATGAACCGGTTTGACTGTTGTAGACTGTCATAGAATAAGTATCCAGACAGTTATCTGCTAGGCCATGGGATAACGGTCACCGCGGTTGCTGGAGGATATGTGTTCTAGTTTGCTGATCGACTACAGATAGCCGATGGATTTCAGCCTGAGAGAAAATGGGACATCCTAGCTGAGGAGAGTAAACCTGTTGGTCTGTACTATGCTACATCACTGCTGAGGCCGTGTTACGATGTGGCACCTAAAGTGCGCTGGGCGCAACTTTTATCTTATTCATTCGGTTATTTTCAAACCCCTCAGTATCTTTTGCACTAGACTACTTATTCACGTGCTCTCGATTCCCTCGGTGCCTGGCATGATGCTTGCTGCTTTCAGTATCCACTTCCTTACCACATTACCACACTTGCTTTTTCACATGCGCCCTGAGTTTACCACTACATAGAACTGCGTTCTTTTGCGGGTCAGGTGTGTCAACCTGGTCATCGTGTTCCTTGCATATGCATCATCACTGTTTATAGGACCACAGGGAGCGCCACGCGTGCGCTCATGAAGTTCTGTATTCCAAATGGTATAGATGTACCTGATATACCTATACTTTACTGTATGCACTGAAGTATAACTCATCAGTGTGACTAATCTATGCGTACAGTCTCTCATGCGCTCAGGTTCATTCGGAGCACTCACACGTGCACACCCCAGTATTGTGCATCGCGTGTTCTCGTCGTGACGAGCTGTTCTGTCTCTATGAAGGATCGTCATTTTTAACGTTTCAGCATACCTGAAGTTATGACCCTATGATGTCATTAGCTCATCGGTAAACTTTGTGAACGTTTTCAGATGGCGCTGTGACTAGAACCTTTGCTCACCGCAACAGTGACAAATATCCTGGAGGAAAATTTTCGTCAAACGGGGAAGGAGACAAGAAACTGAATAGGATAAGGTTGGACTGGAGAATATCATAGATGGGGATGTTGCATTGACTGGGATACGTCGTTTCCCCACTACCTCGGGGTTTTACCCAGCTGCCGGTGGTCTCGGTGAACAATACTTAGTACGGTTATCGCTCACTGCGCATTCGGAGCACCTGACCTAGCCATCGCGGACTGCATTTAAATTATTTGACCAGTTACTCGCGTATCTGAAGCTTTTAAAAATGAGCCTCAGCGAACAGTCTCGATTATCTCGCCTGGTATGGGCTATATAATAGACACCAACGGTCCAACGTCGCAAGCATACCCACACATTTGTTGCAAACAGGGTACATTCCCGAGCTGTAGAGAACGTGGGTCGTGCGCTCACTCATTCGGATCCAACAGCCGACGCAGGTTAATAAAGGCGACTTATGTCCTTACTATTAACGCTGGTGTCTCATCAACAATATTGCAAGCTGATGTGATTATGCTTCTTGATTACGTAACTGATCTAATCTCAAGCAGATTGTCTGTGAAAAAGAAGGTAGGAAGGAAACTATCATAATCTTAAACAGCACTTTGAAGATACAAAACACATTATATGCAGACCAACTTGGTCGTTTGTCTTGTTCGGCAAGGTTCACATGTCTTCCGCTATTGGGCTAAATAGGACACTGTCGCCTGCATAATCCATGCCGCTCAACTTGGCGCCAGGATGAACTTCCTCACCAAGGTAATCAGAATACTCATATGCATCTTCTAGAATGCCTTGGATGACAAAGTCAATCAGGTAGGGAGGATCAGACACCCCTGACAGCATCACTCGTACTGATGATTCAACAAGACAGTCGCTCATAAGTTCTCATCTCACCTGTGGAATGCAGCAAGTAGGATGGGAGTTTATGGGCATTTGTCTCGGTGATTCATCACACATTCGTTCACATATCCCATCTAACACTCATTTACTCCGAAGAACATTATCAGCCCATTCGGTCGCATCTTTTAAGTCCGTCATACGTCAAAATGCGATCAACTCTCCAACGCCCGGATCAGAATCCTGTCTGATCACAAATTTGGCTTTCCCTGGTATAATGATCGGGCGCAGTATCAAACCAGTGGGTAACGTGGACGCAATAAAAACGAGACTGATGACTTTATGTTTGTCATATGGAATTCTAGCATTCTTCAGAAGGACGAGAATAACTGTTGTTAAGCCCAAATTACAAGGTATCTCCTCAGTTTCGGAAGATGTTCGGAACGGCGTTTTGGCGAACGGTGTTTTCGGTTAATATCCATCAGATCAGTTACACAACGCTTTGTATGGTTGTCAAGCGAGCGAAATCAAAAGCTTTTTGAAACATTGAATTTCCTTGATCCAGTGCATTGACACCGCGTAAAGACAAATTTTGTGAGATGTTAACGATTGAAGACTAGGCAAACGGTAAGTGGGCTGCAAGGTCACTTCCAGTGAGACTTAGTTTTGTGGGTCAACGAGGTGCTTCAGAATTGCAATGGGAGTCGATTTCATCTTGTCTTTAGCCAGCGATGTGCAATGGTGTTCAGAGCATCATTTCCGATAACAGTATCTCTTCATCATTATCGGTAATGAAACTTGTGAAAGGATATGAATCGGGGACCATGCTACGTTTTGACAGCTGCTCTATGGGCACTTCTGTTTCTGACTGTGTGCAGTCTGGAACGCAATAACATACGTTTCGGGTCTCGCCATTAATAAACTCCGACTCAAACCATCTGAACTGTTCTTAAAAGTTCTCAACTTACCTGTCAAGTTTGCGCGTCGTTTGGACGTCGTTGAACTTAGTCTTAGCAATATCCGGGCTACTGCCGATCAGAACGTGCTCCGTGTAAGCACATCGCGCTTTTTTTTTTTAAAACCTGCGCTGACGTGCTTTAAGCGGTGTACCATGTCTGACAGCACGCAAGAGACTGATCACTGAGATCCTATCGAGAGAAAAATATTCTGCTTTTAGAACTCTGTTCGGTTTTCATTTGAACCGGACTGAAAGATTCAGTTTCGAAGCTGTCCGAGAACTTTAGGAGGTAGCATTTATATATCTGGTTCTCCAAATGTGTGTTTTCATATGAATGAAGGTACAAGGTTAGTAAATTCGCTCCTCTGGAACATAGCCTACCATAGGTCCCAAACGTTTCAAAATGCCGCAAAGAGCAGCCTACTAAGCTACCTGTCGGAGAGTGTGGACACAAACAGGCATCAACGTTGACCAGTTCTGTTGACTTTCTAAACCAATCGTCAGCTATAAATCTAAAAAAGACGGAGAATTGGGTAACAAAGTTGGACAGATAATAAATTCTAACAATGTCGCCACAGGGAAAACGTTCCAGCTGTCTATGCCGCGGAATAGTGTTCACTTGAGAGACCCAACTCTGATCCGTTGACCTGCTTGACAGCAAATAGGATTTTCGTGGGAAATTTAACTCGAAGCCACTGACTCAAATACGGCTCACCTGGCGGTGAGGAGCTGGCTCAGCCTGGGTACGCAGTGACTGAGACACTCATTCGCAACGGTCATGAGGCTGATCAGAGAATCTTGTGGTCCTGGCCGCCGCTCACGTCAATAATGGCATTGAGTAACCTTGGAAAAAATTGATAGAACGGGGAAAAAAGTTTGAAACAAAGCTGAGCGGAAGAACTGAAATTGGTATAAATGCAGGTTTGTCGTTCACTGCGACACATTGCCATCTGGAATCGCGCTTCTAGCCAGCGATGTGAGAGATCACGAGGATCCAGCAGGACAAATGTAGCTTACACAGTTTACTAAATGGAACAGCCAAGGTTTTCATATTTCGTGACCGGGTTGTTGCTTGACTACTACGCGGTTCCACCCATTTGTTGGTGGTCTCAGTGCATGATGTTAAGTACGTGACTGAACCATCACAGTCTATGAAACATGATTGCTAGACTAATTGATCGCTTACTCCGATTGTTCCGGAATACGTGCTGACGAACGGCCGCGTTGTTCATGTGATCCTTTCAGTTGGTGTGGGCCAGTTGACGGAGACAGAGATGGTCAGACCCAACAAGTCTGTTCATTATCTTTGTCGTTAACAGGCCACGTTTCTGACTGTTGGAGGAAAACAGAACGCACGCAGTCATTATATGTCTTTCCTGTCAGCGACAACCGGACGTCTTTCCGACGTCACAGACGACGCATATTGGCAAAGACGATCCAGGCGTTTGTTATCCTCGTTGCTGTGTGATCTTGAGTATTACAAGCTGTTGAGATTATGTTACTCAAGTATATGAAAGTGTTAACAGTCTCAAACGGGTTATCTGTAATAAAGAAAGTGGGAGTTGGATTGCGTCAGTTTTGAAGCAGCATTTTGTATTTTGAAGGCGCGAGGCATATTGCATACAAATCATTCCGATCCACCACCTTCCTGTGCATTATTTGCATGCTTTTGACAGAAGAACTGAGGGGACTAGCCCTGATCCGATCTGTCTGCAAATTAGTAATTCAGTACCTTGGGCAATTAACACCCTCTTGAGCGAGGAAGAAACTCAGCAAGGAGTTAATCTAGTTTTTCAAGCGCACCTTCCAAGATGTAGTCCATGACACCAGTGGGAGTGATGAACACCCGAAGCAATTGTCTATAACCTCTCACGTTGTTTGCAAAACGAGCACACAGTGATATCAACAGATTTGCATATTTCCGTGGAACTCTGTTTTGAATAAGGCAGTTTTAGAGTGCGTTACAATCAGACAAATCGCATGCAGTCTTTATGTTTAAAAACACCACGACCGTCGGCTGTCTGTAAGAGTGCCGATGTTCCAAGATCCGTCGCAAGGTAAAAATGTGGTCAACGCACCCTCGACCGGATCGGAATCCTGCCTGTTCTTCACGTATCTGACTTCTCTGGGTTTAGTGAGCCGACGTAAAATAAGACCAGTGAGTAACTTGGACGCACTCGAGACTGGACTGATGCCTTTGTGCGTCTCATAGGTTTGGGACCCATTTTTTGAAAACGGCAATTACATTTGGCAGTCACCAGTCACGAGGTACCTCTTCAGTTTTGCAAACCACCGGAATGAGTTTTGTCAACTCTGATATCAGTTACTCTTCATCATCCTTGTAAGAGGAGATCTGTCCCAGAAGGTTTGTTGCGTTTCAATAACTTAAGCTGCAGGGCCACTTCTTGTTTTGACGGAAGGCATTCTGGAGCACAGTCGTTGACCATCGTTGTCTCCATCGTCTTGTGGTGCAAGTGAGGCGATTCAAACTGTTCCTCAAAATATACAGCCCACCCGGCAAGTTAGCGCGATTGGTTGGTGGTAAGTTAATCATGTTTTTCACACGTGGTCTCACTTACGCCTACTCGACGGTCAGCACATCCACGAATCAGAGGGAATAGCTTTCTGCTGTTCCAATATGAGAGTTTCGTTCCGTCTGTTTCGACTGTTCGACCGAATTGTGTTCACGGTGTTTACACAATAGTGTAGTCAGGTTTCGTTCTCGATGGTCGTCATCATATTCGGATCTAGATGGAATTGAGCTTTGCTTGTTCATAGGTGTGTTGATGTGACAGAGCTTCGGTTCTGTCGCGACTGCACAGTGAATTATGAACACAGCTCTTCACAGCAAATCTTCATATTTGCTGTGATCTGTTTCCAATGTTCGTTAGATTATCTGTACTCATCACTTTGTCTACCAGTGGATTTTCTTGGCTGACCGTGCCCGGAGGCATTGACTCGAGAATATGGTTCAGTTGGTATTGAGTGACTTGCCTAGCTGGAGTTCGCAGTGAATAAGACAGGTTTATGATTTTGATCACTGCTGCCCTCAGGTGATATGTTAGAACTTGTATCGTGCGCTGATATCTGACTTGGATGACCACTGTGCACAATATTTTTAGTCAAGTCTACGTCACGCATTCGTGATTACTGTACGTTTTTCGGTCGTATTCCATTATTTTCTGATGATGACAGTCAGCCTTTGGGCGATGGTGCTGGTCTCTTTGTCTATGTATGCCTTTCCGTATGTTTTCCGTCCTTATTCAAAAAATTTCCGTGCTGCAACAATATTAATGATTCTGTCCATTGACTGGCGCTTCGTTCCGTAATCATTTCTACTCAGTTAGTAGTGCAACATACACTTGTGAATTTAACCCCCATTCCTTCGATTACCACTTTTTATCTGTCTGACATTTTGCGCTTGAAAGACTCTCAGTCCCAGTCATTATAGTCTTTTAAATTACCCCAATTCACTAACCTGAACACCGCACCCAAATTCTAGAATAGCTTGGAAATCTTTTTATATTTGTGAGATTCAGCAGTGAGTCGCTAGCAAAAATCCTGCCATTCAAGTTTCCAGGTTGATTGCACTTAGTTCCATTTGGGGATTTCCACTTTTTTTGAAATCCGTATCCTCTGAACTCAGGTTATCTGTCACAGCTATGCGCATCATCGCTGGCTGTCTTCAGACTGTAATCAGATCCAGATGTGCCTGTTGAATAATTGCTGTGACCAAGTTACATCCGTCAAGCTCCAGACTAAATCAGTGTGAACTCTAGACCATTTTGTTTTGAGACCACGATTAACAACAAATGCATTTTAGATGAAAAATCACTATGCAAAAAGTACGGATTATTTGAGGTTTTGCAAATTCTGGCGATGGAGCATTTTCTGTATACACACTTTTTGTGCTCATTTCGTTGGTATATTTTCAATGTGCGATGTATTTCCTAACCAGTAATGACATACACTGAAGCAGCTTGACCTGATGCGCATAGGTCCTGCAGCACTTCATTTCTTTGTGGTACCTTGGGTGATATCACGAAACAGTATAACATGAGTAATGTGTTTACCGGCCTAAATCTGCCCGAAGCACCCAGCTATGCGTAACAGATGAACCTCGATCAAAAATGCTACTATAAGATTGGCAGATGCTAAAAGTTTGATCATATCTGAAGGTGATTTTTGTCGTTCTTCTCGGATTTGATTGTTGAGTACAGACATAACATTTATGAACTCCATGGAATCTGAATTGAACATCGTCTGAAGCTGTTTTGAAAACCTATGATAAATGAACTTGACGAACAGTTGTTCCCGCTGTTTCTCGGTCTATTTTTTTGGTTCACTTTTTTACATTTGTTTTACCTGTTTGCGCAGGTGCAATATAACCTGTTATCGTTTTGCACACGCTTGACGGTGCTTATCAAGCTTCTCGGTGAAGGAACTTAGAATTAACGTTTAATTTTATCACCTTTTTTGATTCTCTGCTTTTTACGCGCTTTCTAACAACCGCTAATTTGGAAATGCACACATGGTCTCTGCATTCCTTCGCGTTTGTCATTCGCTCGCAATATTTGTTCATCTGCTATACCGCTCAAGTTACAAGCTGGCAACAGTTGTCATGCTAGTTGTTACAACGTGCCGCATGCACTTTCTGCTCGCATTCTTATTCATGCTGTAAGTTAGTTTCTGGTTTTTATCTTTCAGGTTCCAGCAATGCCTCCTCTCTAACGATGGCCAGTTCGACCACCAGTGAGTCGCAACCAAGCGCCAACGGGAACCGATTGACCAGTGTTAACCACGCTGGACGTCTGGGGTATTCAGGCGATGTGCAGCTGCCAAGCGAGGTCTGTTTGCTGTCATACTTACGGTTTCTTACTCTGAGTTCATCACATTCGTCGGATTAGTGCGTCGTCGTTCTGCCAGTTTTGTTTGGTGTCACTAAACGTTTTTGAACGAAAGTTTATTCTTGACTGAGACCGCCTAAACCGATTCGCTTGGAAGGAACACACATTGGTAGCACACCGCTGTATATAGAAATCTATCTGATCGCATATAGTCTTCATGTTCTTCAGCTAGTCTATTCAGCTTAAATTTCTGTCCACTGCTGTCTGTGGACTATTTTTGACTTCAAATTCAACTGTTGTATAAGGTACATTGTCTATTTTGCAGTCATCCGGGCGTTTTTTCGAACACGATGCACTGTTCAAAATTAAATATGAGGGTGCTTCAGACTAGGAGAAGTTCTACTCCGTGGTTATAACCGGAAATATTTTTCGTTTTATTTTTATGTAATCGGTCAGTAGACCGCCTTCGATAAAAGCTTACAATCGATTTCAGTCTAATTTGATGTTCTTTGCAACAAACATGAATCCCCGAGCTCACTGAATACCTGCGTGCATGTGTGTGATTGTGTCTCTTCATACAGTGGTAATGGATTTTAATAGGGGCGAGAATAGTCTGGGCGGTGACAGGATCAGGACGTGATAACCACAACATGAACGATTTTGGTTGCCGATGGAAACCTCGTTGAGTGGATTTCGCATCCATAAGGCAAGATTCTCTCACTCGTCGTAGACTGTGATCGATTCGGTCCACAGCAGAGATCTCTGTATATTAGTATACATCTTTTTCTAAAGGAATGTTTATCACCAACGTCCATGTTTTTTCTCTTACCTTCTTTTTAGTTCTAGCTTTCACAGGACTGTTAAATGTTTTAATATAGTGTGCGACATGCAGAACGCAAACCCACCTAATCTGGAGTTTACCGGTAATCTCTGTAACCACCGATTCGTTGGCGTGGTGCAGGTATATGTAATATATTGTATTGTTATCTATAAGAAATACATCTGAGGGCGGCGTCTTTGGACTAGTGGATTTTGATGTAGAGACCGGAGTAGTTATACAGGGACTCACGGTCTCACCGTTACCAGTTACTAGTCAGTTGGTTTACTGACCATTTTGACCAAAAGGTGGCATCCAGGTTTTCATGTGTTTCAGTGTAACAAACCCATTCTTTTGGAGTGCATACTAACAAGTGTGATGTTACATTATTGACAACTGACTTTTAACTTATAAGTCTTGTTGTTGTTTTCGCTATTTGTCCTTGACTGTTTGTTCATTGTTAGGCCAGCTTACTTCACAGTTCATCCGTGTGAAAAGTCCCTTTCTGATCCTCAATTTGAAAACGTGTCCGGTAGTATAGATTTCGCCCCACAGTTCCACATGGCGTAGTTAACGGACTCATGAGAAAGGACGACCATCTTGGACTGATTGATGCAGTCTGCCTATGATCACTTTCAGTTTTGAGCCGTGTTTATTATGTCCCGGGCCACCATTGATCCCGTCACCTGTCTTCGAAATGTGTTGATAAGTAAACACAACTCTTCAAGGTAAGTAAATAAACAGGCAAATGAAACGGTAAAAGTATCATA
Source organism: Paragonimus kellicotti (assembly GCA_014220965.1). Lineage (NCBI taxonomy): Eukaryota > Metazoa > Platyhelminthes > Trematoda > Plagiorchiida > Troglotrematidae > Paragonimus > Paragonimus kellicotti. Next base: position 34,438 of record LOND01002137.1, on the reverse strand, counting down.
AAGATGAGCCAATCATTTTATAGAAGCTAGTGAGAACGGCCTTCTGTATCATACTGTCCAACAAACTTTTGCAGCTGGTAGTGTAGATTATTTCGGTGCCCAAACTGGCAGGTTAAACCTTCTAATCTGGCTCAGTAGGATGGTCATGACTTTCGCATCCACGTCATCACATGGTTATCCTGCAATCTCTTCCTGCTCGCACAATAACTGTTGGCTTGGCTATCCAATTTTGTCATCGATAAGCGCCTATATTACTATGGGAACACTGTCATTCTCTTGCCTAGCCCCTTCAACCGTTACAGCGTGTCATCGTTAAAGCCATGTGTGCGTCTGTGCGGTTACCATACTTACTAGGCAACCTTATCGTTCGTTTCATTTTCTGCTTTTGCACTGTGTCAGCCAGCGGGCATATCCATTTCTGTTGAGTCCATTTTGTTGACAAGTGTGCGTATGTTCTTGAGGTGCAATGTTTGACCTCCATTGCCTTCATCTATGAGCCCGTATCGAGTATAACGGTCGTATTAACAACGCAACCATTCACTAACGGGCAGTTTAAAAAACTGATGCAAGGTCACTTGTTACAACAATAAAAATGTGCGGCCTGCAATAGCTAGGCTGTGGTCGCTGTGTGCCCTCTGACCAATTATCGTAATGGACATTATCCACCCAGACCATTAACGAACTATAGAGCCCCTTATGGTTCCATTGAATAAAATCTGTTGTTATCGCCTGCCAGGTTTATGTGTGCCAAAATTGCTAGTCGGAACTATAAGATTATTAACTTCTCTAGTTAATTTGAATTGTTTGAAATAATCATTAGTTGTAGGACATTCTGCATAACTGTTGTGGTGAACAACAACTCGAGCCACATTGTGATTTAGTTAGGCTCAGGGTAATTTACGTGTGTATTTATGTCACACACCTAACTTCATGTGATCTCACGGTATCCACCCCTCATGTGACGGAAGATTTTGCATGGCGACAAATTCTTGGTGGCTTGAAAGCTGAAAAGCACCTATGTGCCACTCCATATTTGTAATTCTACTATGCCATTAAACAATCACGAACGGTTGTACCTTCCTCAAAACATTTTGGATTGGTAAATGCCCCGAAAACAGAAGGCGCACGTGGCAAACGATAACAGTGTCTCTTCCAGTAATTCCGAACAACTGCTTGATGTGAGGAAAATTTGCATGCTCGTCTTTAAAATAATGGCCCAACTTATTTGCGGGTTGTTTTTGCTATTTATTTCAAACTGACCGAGGTCCGTTATATCGGTACGATGTTAAGGGTTCATCGAGTACGTATGCTTCCATTGAAAGTGTTGACCATTAAACACATGCTTCCTATGCCACCCTATCCAGATACTGTGTCTAAGGCCAGGGTCCTATTGCTTAAAACGTAGAAATCAGCGAGATTATTTTTGACTGACTAAAAGCGTGATGGATCGTACAATCACGGTGGGCTGGTCAACCAACGGCGACGAGCATTTGTAGATGTCAGTGAATAACTCTGCACTTCAGGTTCTTGCTGGTCACTTTAAACTGGTTGGAAGAACTTGCCACAGAAGTTTTCATGCCAGCATCGGTTGGCGCTTTCATGCGGCTTTCTGCCAAAGTTCAAACAGTTGATGGGGAAAAATTTTGAGGTATCACCTATCGCATATTATCGTAAAATACGTTGTTGATAATGATATTTTCTATGCAAATATATTGTTGGATATCTGTGAAAAATATGCATGTCATTACGGAGATGCAAATTCTGACAGTACCGTTGATACTGTAAACCAATCTTCGTGTACAATTCTTATTAAAGGGATGGATTCGTATGCTTGGTTCGAATCAGTATCCTGACTTACTATCAAATACGGCGGAATCGTAATACAAGTTGTTAGAAGTCTAAAGAGGAATCATTACAGATCGATTGAACACTTTTTGCCATTTTGTTTACTTATTTCTTTCGATTTTTTGTCTGAGAAATTACTGAGGCTTGGATTTTTTTTATGGAACTTCCTTTCAAACAAGACCCTAGTAATCGGCTCAGACCACTTAGAGCGCCCCCACACCATTGGGCGAACCCCTTTCAGGTGACCATTACATATGCCTAATGAACGAAATAGCTCAATGTCATTTGGGAGTTACTCTTAACTAGTGTTTGGTTGGCTTCTGTTTGGCTGTCCACACTCAATTTGACTACTCCACGTAATTGACCAATTGACGAGTACTACTAAACAATACTAGATGCAAAAGTATCGGTATGTGTCTGATCATTTATGCGAAGCCAATAGGTGCATGCATTAATACATTAATTGTTATTCACTTAGCCAACGTTAACAAAATTGATGTGGTTCACTAGTAAAACGACCAATTACTAATTGCACAATGTCAAGTTCGACCCCAGTTATTTCAACGGTTCCTGCCTAGATTTGAGCAGCCTGGCAATGTACAGCCCACAGTCCTTTGTAGATTCAAAATCCCAAGCGTTGTTCTAATTTTTTTTTATAGTAGCACGATTCTTAGGCTGAACGACGAGGTTCGTTTACTTTTGACAGCTACACGGTCTGAATGACGGTAGTGTTAAAAGTGATATGCTCTCGTATATGTATGGTTAGGACAATCTTACCATTACCGACCGTGTGAAACTTACCGACTTTTTTGTTTATTTCTAAATTGTATAAGTCCAACTGTGTATAAACATTC
>LOND01002137.1:0-10293 GCA_014220965.1 Paragonimus kellicotti | reverse complement strand
TAAACGGACATCCACCTGCATCGGTGAAATCAAACCATCAAGGGTTCCACACACACTCAGACGAACAACATACGTGTCACGATGAAGCGTTTGTTTGCATTCGTCCAACTATGGCGACGGATGAACTCGTTTTGAAGCAAACGATATGGGTAAGCGAATACTCTATTTGCATCTCGTTCGTTGCTATGGTGAAATTAATGTAATCAATATTTAGCTATGCGGCATGACAGGGCTGGTAAAAACATACGGGTTTGCTATTTGAGGTCAGAATGTTACAGATTATAGGGCAGACCTTCAGATGACATCAAGAATATCGTACACGTACTAAAAAATGCATAGAGAAAAAGGGAATGCTTGTTATGAACTTTCGCGCTAAAACAACTATCATAATTACATTAGGGTTAGAGAGCAGAGGAACAGCAACACTAAATTATAATCCCAGTGTGAAGGAACTAGATGATTTCTTTTAACAGACACTCCTGTTGATAACGATCATACGTTTGAATTAGTTTGGCTGTGATAACAAAACGAGATGCGAACAGAAGATTCACGCACACACACACAACACAACTCTGCTGGTATCCCTTTTTGAATAAGGTAGAGACTTTCATTTGCTTATAAGTGCTTTGGAACTGAGCACAAACCAGTCACACCGTACATGATTAGATTTTACTTTTAATCTGAACCGTTTTCTTACCTGATTACTTTTAGCAACAGAGCCAATATAATGAACCACTGAATTTTCTTTATCGTATTGCGCAACGGTCTTTTCAATAAATATCTAAAAGAACAAACTTCTTATGACAACCTCCATAAGATTGGAAAACTAATTGAGAGTTTAATTTTTAAAATTCGTCCATGCTGATGTTTCCATTCAGCCGTAATCAGCTATCTTTTCAAACCAGCCTGCATTGTAAGACTGAATGCACGCGTTTTTTTTTTAATCGCTGGTTCCCGTATGTTTTGGTCCTGTTTTACTTAACCTATGGTATGTACTACCCTGTTTTTTTCTGTTTGTGTGAAGCATCTGGGATTCCTAACACGAAGACAGTACCAGAATGTTTATGTGACTATCATCCGGGATTTATCTAGGGGCTATGTGCGATTACAATAAAATCATCACCGATCTGTCCGAAGTTGAGTGTATCCTTTTCAATTAGCTGTTACTACATGCGAAGAATCCTTACGGTCACATGCTAGACGGCTTCTACAAACTCACCCCTTATTTCTGGAAGATACACTTGCCTATCTGCTCAAAGTAAAATATAGTAACACTTTTCACTCTTTTTATGGAATACACACGTAGTTCCCAAAATTGCCGAGTGCTACGCCATTAATCGTTGCCTATATACTCAATAGTCGTTCGCTGAGCATCTAACTTTATCTGTGGAAAATCGCGTGAACGTGGAACTCACTGTACGGCTTCGGATTTTCTTTCTGCTTGATTGATTGACTGCATCGGTAAAATTCATGCATGCAACACAAAGCTGTTGTCAGTGCCAACTTTCCATTACACTAGCATTGTGTTGCATCGTTTCATGTTATATAAAAACACAGTGATATCGTATTTCAGTGAGCTTCATGGCCAGATTTTCGAAAATAACGTTTTCAATGCTTATTAGTTTTCGCTTGTCATCCTTTTAAATCCGTATACTATGTTGTAGGAAGACAGGCTTCTTACGTCTGCGTTATCTTAAACCATGAACTTAACACAATAGCGCACATACATCCCACAAAATCGATGGAGCGCGTTTTTTGACAAGCTTATAACCGCAGCGTGCCAGCCAGCACAAAAGATGTTAGTCCAGCTGCGTTGGCAATCAATTAGCACTTGAGGTACTGGTCCAACTTTTTGTCGCGTGATTGATGGATTCACTGAAATGCAATGTTAGCTTCGGTCGGAAAGTGAATTTCGCACAAACTAGGCCATGTTCTCAATCCTTTCCAAACGCACTGTCTGTAGAAAGATGGCATTAATTCAAGGGGTTATTTATCAAACAAATTTTCTGAAAAACTGTAAGCTTTAATAGATTTTTGTAATCCAACCCACACTCTTTCCGTAGCATACAGTAACACATTAATTATCTCAGTCTAGGCTGATGGGTAGAGATATGCTCTTGAATACCGTATGCGGCGTCTGCAAGTGTCTCGCCGTTCTTGTCGTATTTTTTAAATTTCAAACTGGACTTCTAAAAGTACCTTCTATATATGCAGTTGCTCTTGAGGGGGTTCTCAATTTTAGACTCCATTGTTCATTGGATTTCTCATATTAACTATCCTCCGATTTTATCATTTATTTAAGTTCACGAGAAAATGGTAAAATCGAAATATTTAAATAATTAAACACTTTGTCTGGATGTAGCCGCCATATTGTATTTCAGTTGCACACAATCAAAAGTGGACATGAAGAACGGTGTGATCTGATTCTCGGTCGTTTATGCCACAGAGGGAGGTTGACATTTTGGATTCCAGCGCAAATCTATAACGTGTGTGATGTTCGAAACTGCGTGATGTAGGACTTCCATGAAGAACATTACCCGGAACCAGTGATCCAACATTCTGGCTCACTCGACAGTGAGAGTTTTGCTTTGCCCATGGGCCAAGTGAATATAACATTTGTTTCGGAATCTACTTCCTACTTTGTGCAATAAATATATTCGGATTTTGGCTGATACGAAAAGTTTCCCGATCGTGATGGATAACACCACGCGGCAGTCGCAGAAGCCACATTTTTTTTATCGTACAGCTACGTGTAGTGTTCAGTGTGTGGAGTTTATCTTTTCTGATCTTTGTTTTCCTATCAGGTGCAGCAGTGCTGCAACTGTAAACTTCGTCTCTCTCAATCTGTCTCGCTCAATGGACTGCTTTACCATTGTACGGTCCATCTTGTTTACGTTCCTGCATGTGCAGCGACACACACGAACTCTCGCGCACGTCACGTGCCTCTCGCTTTTCTATACCCCGCCGCTTTGTGAAGTTTCATGTGCGCATGCCTGGCTAGTGCGCACAGAATAAACTCTCTGCTCACTTTTCTCCTCGGCTCGTTATTGGCTTCATCGATCCGTTCGCTGTAAACTCTATTCTTTGTTACATGCAATTCATTTTCATGCTGGCCCAGCCAGGATATACAGAGTTCCTCATGCATCACTCCAGTTCTCCACATTTCACTATGTAGTGCGGACATAACAACCAGGGTACTTTTACGCGGTGGGTAATGTGCAATGCAACTCTGTGGACGTAATTACGTTTCGTTGACTGCTTTCCTTTAGGCGTTTCTCTCATAGCTGTTCTTCGAAATAGCGAAGTTCTAATCAACATCGCCCTCCGGATGGATACAATTCACAAGCCTGACCACCGTATAAGTGTAGGAAAGTAGTTCTACGTTACTTCCACTTGGATTTTGTTATTCTAGTGTTCCCTCTTGAGGTTCATTTATTCCACAGGTACATGACGTTCAAACGGTCATTTCGTTATTTTCCGATGATAAGGGCCGTATGCTGTCGAAACAAGTAACTGATGATGCAGACACAATAATGTGAACTGCTTTGCCATCACCCTCCAAAGAACGTTTCTGACAGGTTCGTATCAGCCCTGTTGTTGTTCTGTCAGCTCTATGCTTTGCAGCTACTCAGAGTCGTCGAACGACTGCGAACGTTTGTGTGTTGTCGGGGCGAATGACTGTGAACTGCACACATTATCAGCCTTCAACGCGGTAATCGCATCTTAGTGATATCTACTTAAGCGCAACCGACCACTAAGGCTGTCGTTGCCATGAACGGAATGCAGTCATAGTTGTGAAAGAATTAATTACTCTTCAACATAACTTTCGGAGAATTTTCAGAAAATCGAAAGTAATTATGTGACGAACAGTTGTTTCTGATACTTCTTTCTCAAGCCAATGCAATTTCCTAGGGAACATCAAAACGTATCATGATACAAACTGCTAAAACCACTAGACTCCACATAATAATTAACTAGGCTCGGACAGGACGTTGACTGGATGTTACTTCACACGGTCAGGGTCTAACCAGTTACTGTCTGGAATTTGCTAGTTGTCTTTACAGTCACTGGTTTTCGCGGTTCCTCTCATGACATGTCTCAATGAAACCTATGTGATGCATTGTCTTGAGCAAGAATTGTCGCACCGTTACTCCCTAGCGGTTAAATTGTTGATAACCGAAAACTGCACTTTCTGAAACGACCACGTGCATTTAAATTGACATTACAACCGGCCGCAAAGTAAATGAATATTTCCCGAGTGATAATCAATTATCACCCACAGTAAGACATGGATATAAGATTTAAATGTTACACTTTGTTCTAATCCAACCGTCTTTCTAGTTCGACTACTCTTCTGTAGATCTGTGGTTGGCTATTTTTGATGGTACTGAATGATCAAGGAATACCTGAAAGACGTTCTGTTTAGTTCACCAAATATGACTTACGTCACTAAGGTTGTCACTAGTCTGTAATCATAAACTTACTTCGTTCCTGAGTTTGTTTATCTGGTTCTAAATTACTTTGATAAAACACAAAATGTTAGTGCGTTTATAAAACGATTTCTAGCAGTGTGTTACTCATGATAGAGATCAAACAAGAGTTTTCAAGCAGCAGGATAAAATTCAAAATATTCTGAAAAGAAGAACTTGAAGAATTAGAACCGCTGCCTGACCGTTTCACAGATTCTAACGGTAATTTCGTAAACGGTGCCATTTGTTATAATTTACTTTTCAACCACATGCCAAGTCAACTGAAATATGTAAAATGCTTGATTGTACTAAGTGTCCGAGTGGATTCTTTCACTGTGTATCGTGTTTACTTCGAGTCGATAATTTTGGTCCTCTCCAAGATTATAGCATGCTTGGTGCACACATATCATGTATATAACCAATCTAGCTATTGAACAAAGTGAACGAAATTCACTGCCTGATATCAAGTGGGGTATGTGGTTTTACTTTTGTCAGAGACGCAACATATAAGTATTTGTGGATTTTACTTATGGGGGCACTTTTACAGCTCAATAGTGAATTAAGTTTTTATCGATGGTTTACAAACACTTGGTGCCTCGATTATCTGGTATCAATTATATGCATCTTAATGTCTTATGCCACTGATTCCGATATCTGCTGATCTTCGTTTCAAGCTATTAAACTTTCGGTTCGTACCCGTTAAATGAACTGTGCTCACCCAACACTTTCAGTATATACTACGTGTGAGCCGATTGGAGTGGGTCATAACAATTGCGGCTTTGTGTGCAAGGTAGATTTACAGGGAACGTTAAATTACAAACAATGAAGCATCCGTCTCACTTCCAGGCTAGGTGGTATCGACAACGCGTAGACTTTTCATTTTTCACGGATTCCTGTCGTTGCATACGTCTTGCTTTCAGATCGGACTGACGACTCTTTGTAGACCATTCGTCTGTCTGTGTTATCACGGTTGGTTAATTTCTTTTCTCCGGGTAATTATGCGGAAGTAGACATGGGGGTAACCACGTGTAGACTAGTTCTAAATTGATCTTAGTTAAGTTGAACATCACCCACAATTGATCGCAGCTGTCGCATTCCCATAGACTTTCCAGTCGGCCCGTTTCGAAAAGAAGCACTAGACTCGAGTTTCGCTCTCATTTGAGCTCGTCAGTAGTGCATATCCTTGCCACTGCCGGGACTAGAACTCCGGCCAAACCCCGACTATTCATCAGTGATCTTTGTCAGTTGCTTAACTAGGATCGATGGCAGCTCAATTAGACTAACAATCAAATAAGAAGGTCATGCCAAATTTGAGGGTAGGATTTGAAGTCAATAGGTCTGTAACATAGCACACACCTTTGAGAAGCATCGGAGCACCACTGAAAAATTCTGCGACCCTAAAATGGACAGATTTTGTGATGCCAGTCCATCCTCGATCAAAATCGGCTATTTTGACAACCAGGGAACTAAAAGCATAGAGCATTTCGTTCAGAGTAACCAGTTTTGAAATGCAGTTAGTGGATCTATCGTGCGATAAACTTCGTTGGTTGTATTGTCAAACTGGACGCCAACCAATTCTTTCCCCCAGGTTCAAATGAAAGAAAGGGGCAAGCTAGTGTTTTGTGATGCCTTTGAAAACAATTACGCCAGACATTTGTTTGCGTAATTGACCAAAAACAGGGATAGAAAATGTTGAACAATATTTAAATCATTTATGGACGGCTGCACGCCACGGTTTTGGCCATAAAAAAACGAGGAATCAGTCGTTTGGAATTTATGGGCCGAGCTTGTGCTAGATAAGGTTCCAGTTAAGAAAGTTCATCTTTAGTCATTCAGGATGTAGAGCAAGAAGACCGAAGTGACCTTACCAGAACACGCAATTGATTTACTTATCATACGTAACTTAGCAGATTGTTTTTTGAAAGACTGTATGTCTTGCCGTCCTGATGAACTAGATAAAGGGAACTCAATGTTTCAAACTTATCAAACGAAGGCTCCCTCCATACACTACGCGAGGTTTGAATCGATTGCTAACTTTGAGGTGCAAAACGGTGATTGAACGAACTCGAATTGGTTTCAATCAAGAGTGTATTCGGTCTGGTTGTTTTTCATCAGATTTCTTCAGAACTCTGTTGAAAGGAGAACTACTGATCATTAAGGACAATTTTGTCAGACTGGCTATTTCCCACATCAGCGGGGTCTCCGAAAATCTTCACAAGTTTATAGAAACCCAACATCGCTTTGCTGCCACGCTAGCTGACCTTAGCTTTGTATGCTGTATAAAGTTCGAGAACTTCGCCAAGGATACCATTTGGAAAACTGCAACCAAAACACCTCAGTCTTCAAAGGTATGTTGGATTGCACAATTTGCAAACTCAATTTTCCCAGTGATGCCCTGAAACCTGTCCACATCATCTCATCATCATCATCATCATATCAGCCATGAGCCTGACCAAAGGTACTGTGGCTCGGGCTGCCGCTCACCTCAACAGTGACGTGGAATATCCTAGAAGAAAACGTTACTAAGAAGGTTGAAAATTAATAGTCTAAGCGAAAGAACTAGAAATGGTTATGGATGCAGGTACGCCATTGACTGCGACACGAGCGACTGCGTATCTCGGATAGCTGTTAACCTGCAGTTTGAGTGATCACGAGGACCTCATTCAGGCAGGCTAAACCTGCCCACTTTACTCAGTGGAGCTGTCAGGGTCTTCGTATTTCGTGACCACGTTGTTGCTTGATCACCATGTGGTTTCACCAACTTTCGGTGGTCTCAGTATATTAATGCCCGGTACGTTCAGATGACACAAAGAGTAAGTGACCGAACTATCGCGAGCTGTGCAACATGAGTGGTTGGCCAAGCGAATGCACATCATGATGTTTCCGGAATAACGCGACGATTGAACGCCATATTGCCTCACGCAATCAGTACAAATTTAATTGTGGCGGAGACAACGATGGTCAAATACAGCAAGCTTGTTGATATCTTCCTTGCGAATCAAGCCACGTTTCCGAACCATAGAGCAAAACAGAACGTACACAAGCATTATATACTCTTGGTTTCAACGACAGTGAAAACGTCTTTTCGACGTCACAGATGACGCCGTCTGGCAGAAACAACTCGTGATTTTGATATCCTCGTTGACATCTCATCAGCAATATTACAAGCTGACAGGGCGGTGCTACCCAAGTATGTGAAACTGTCTACAGTCTCAAGTGGATTACCTGCAACGAAGGAAGCAGGAATGGAAATGCCCCAGTCTTCAACCAGTACTTTACACCTTGGAAGTGCGAAGCGTATTCTATACATACCAGCCCGATCACCCACCCTGTTCAGCATGGTCTGCATGTCTTCGACAAATGGGCTGACACAATGTCGTCCGTATACTCCAGATCGGCCAACCTAGCGCCGGGAAGAGGCTCACACCAAGATCATTGAGCTCCCCAAGTGCACCCTCCGGAATGTCGTCCATGACAAAACTGAACAGGAGGTGGATAACGGTTACCCTGAAGACCCTGGCAAGGACTCGGACCTGCACTCAATAACATTGCGAGTTCGAGTTCCTGCGGGGTCGTCTGCATTTTCCACACAGCGGTTCCATGGTTCTCGTTGCAGCTGCAATCATTTGAAACCTGTTCACAACTTGTCAAGTATGCAGTTCACGCAAGCAAAGTTAGGAGTACTTTCTTTGGGCTTAGAATCCAAACCGCTGCCGAAGAAATTTTACCGGTTAACGACTTAAGTTCAGTTTGAAAACCTATACGACCAGCTAAAAGAACTGTCTTCCATCTCGGCAGAAATTGCAGGCTGCTTTCGTGGTAAAATGGTCGATGTTTTGCCTCAGTTCATGTTATCACACATTCGCCAGCATTGTTGTCTACTCTGTGAACATTATGAGGCCATCAAACAACTGAGACGGATGTAGGACGTGGTATTTCTGAAACCAGATAAGGGGCGCCATAGGGCTTCCGCGCGCTCTGGAATAAGGACTCGATTTATGTGATAAAAATACGCACGTCCTTGGCTGATTGATAGGGAAACGCAAGAGTTTGACCGTATGTCAGATAATAACATTACTTATGGGAAAACAAATATAGAGGAAGCTGCAAATTCTTGTATTGCAGGGATATGTAAGTGAGCGGGTGTACAGACAGTCGAACTCGCTAGGGACCCGTACATTAAGAATGAGAGGATCACTCACGGTTACACAAGCCGGTGTCCCTTTGCAACCTATTCTTGCCATGGATGATTCAGCTTACCACAACCCTGCTCAATGGCTAGTTCAGCTCCTTGATCCCATCCACAAAACCCTCAGCTCCCGTTCTTTGAAGGATTTCTTTGAGTAAAGTGATATTTTGGAGAATATTTCCAATGAGTTCCACACAAAAGATGTACCCAATTGACGATGACTCATTATTCACAAACATTCCATTACATGGACAGTTGAGTATTTCTGTAATTTCATTTTGATTCGTGATATTTCTTTATCCATTCCTGTCGACTACCTTAAATAATTGATTCTTATTTGTTTCGCGAAAAACATTCGCGTTTGAGTTTGATTGGGTGTGCTTTTAGGCAAGGTTGATGGTGTAGCAATCAGCAGTCCGTTGGATCCAACATTGGTTTATATTTTTTTTGGAATGGTTGAAGATGGGTTATCGGATCATATTGACCGCTCTTTGCTTTGTAAACCATATGTCGATGACATCTATAATATTCACCGACTTTGATCATTTCATCACTGTTTTCACATCAGCTTCAATTCCACTCGTCAAAATCTCCGTGTCACCCATGAACAAGAGTTAGATAACTCACTACCATTCTTAGACGTCCTTATTTCTAAGCCCTTGGACGGCACACTTAGCAGGTCTGTTTATCGCGAAAAGCCACATGGAGCGGGCAGTACCTACAATTCTCTCATTTACACCCGTGGCTTACAAACGTAGTTTGGTGCGAACTATTTTCCACGCCGAGCAAAAGGAACTGCACGGCCGACCACCTAAAGTCTGATGAGGAGCTCTTGAAGAGTGTTCTGCTTGCAAATGGATATACGGCCAAATTTATTGAAATTCATTGCTAGGAACAAGGGCCACTTCCTCAACTCACAGTCAGCGCCGAAGAAGCAGGTTTATCACCCTTCCTTACCCAGAAGACCATAATGTTACCGATGTTAGTGGGAAGTTAAAATCAGCCATTGATCGCGCATATCCCGCAGCGGAATTGCGCTTGCTGCTTTCCCCCGCAGATGAGTCTCCACTGTCCCGATCGTCCTTTCTCGGAAAAAATCTGTCTTTCATGTTATCTACCAGTTGCAGTTGCGGTGACTCATAGATTGGCAGAACGGACCGAAATTTACGACAAAGGAAGACGGAGCACACCCCCAAGGGGCTGGTCTGGTACACAAACAATGACTAAACGCGGGTCAGTATACGAACACCCGAACAGAAATCCGTCGTCTTCCATTGCAAAGCGCCTAATCGCAACAGGTCATGTGGTTGACCCCGTCACTTCGTTCATGGTCCTATTGCGCAACCGCAACCCTAGGCTGTTGGCGTTCTCCGAGGCATTGTTGATCAAGCGTCACGCACCGGTCCTCTGTTGGCAAAAGGTGCTGACGCAATCAATTTCGTTATCGTGGCAGTGAACCCTGATTGTACTTATGTGACGTTCGCTCATTTCAGTGTTTTGTCGCTACGCCCTTAACCTATATAACCGAACGTTGTATGCAGTCGACTGATGAGAATAAACGAAATGCTTGCATCTCGCAATGTATGTCTTCTTGTCGTCTTGATGAACTGGATAAAAGGAAATCAATGTTTCAAA
>LOND01002136.1:56256-68833 GCA_014220965.1 Paragonimus kellicotti | reverse complement strand
GTAGCACTATCTCGTCAGCTTGTAATATTGCTGATGAGATATCAACGAGGATAGCAAAGGCACGAGTTGCCTTTGCCAACCTGCGTCATCTGTGGCGTCGAAAAGACGTTCGATTGTCGCTGAAAGGAAGAGTATATAATGCTTGTGTGCGTTCTGTTTTGCTCTATGGTTCGGAGACGTGGCCTGTTCGCAAGGAAGATATCAACAAGCTTGCTGTATTTGACCATCGTTGTCTCCGCCAAATAGCCCACATTAAGTGGACTGATCGCGTGAGCAATGCGGCAGTTCGCCGGCGCGTATTCCGGAACGCTCGGGATGCGCGATCGATCGGTCAACTACTCACGTTGCACAGCCTGCGAGGTCACGTACTCCGTATGCCAGCTGAGCGTTTACCGTACCGGGCATTATATACTGAGACCACCAACAGTTGGGTGAAACCACGTGGTGGTCAAGCGACAACGTGGTCACGAAATATGAAAACCCTGACTGCTCCACTGAGTAAAGTGGGTAGGTGTCGCCTGCCTGGATGGGGTCCTCGTGATCACTCAAACCGCTGGTTAGAGACGCTATCCGAGATGGCGGCGTGTCGCAGTCAATGGCGTACCTGCATCCATACCATTTCTAGTTCTTCCGCTTAGACTTCTATTAATTTTCAACCTTCTTAGTAACGTTTTCTTCTAGGATATTCCACGTCACTGTTGAGGTGAGCGGCAGCCCGAGCCACAGTACCTTTTGGTCAGGCTCATGCTGCTATGATACCCAGGTCTGGAGAAGAGTCAAATAGCGAATATTCGAGCCCCGAACTCTGGAGTAATAGCACAATGTAGCCTCTGTTTTATCTGGGCCGAGTACCGTGTTATGAGATGGATTATGAGAGGTTGCCGCCGATTAGTTCATCCCTCAAACATGATCAAAAATGGTTTGCTTCTTTCTGTTTCCAGGCTGGATAAACTTTTGTTTTAGTCGCTATTACATCACTTAGCTCATTACTCACACGTCCTAATGCTCATCTGATGGGTGTTGATTTCACCATCCTCGCCAGACCTCTGCGCGCCTACATCATGTACATTACAAACGACATATTTTTCACTTGTTTCGAAAACAAAAGCTTTGTCGTGTACAGTTTATCTTTCAGATCAGCTAAACAAACCTGGGAATCAGCTTTCGAATCAGGCACATTTGGGATTTTGGCTTGCCGGAATTATGTGGAGATTGTGTACAAACTGTCATATGCACTTTAGTCGTCAGTCCTATGATCATTGTTTAAAAAACTTGATTTTGGTTCGGCACGGTTACCCAACCGTTTATTCACGGAGATCTTGGTGTGTTATTGTGGGTGCATTTGTTCCTTCAACAAATTCAACAAATCTCATGCCCCGTAAAAGTGTTCATCAACTAATTTCTTGACCAGTGTATTTTTTCATAGGAACATTATATCAAGTGGGTTGAAGGTGTAAGCAATGTGACAGTTCGTTGGTGTATATTTTAGAAGTCTCAGAGTTTACCACCAATAATTGAGACTGAAAAAAACTTATAGTATGTTCTGGCTGCATCATGTGTTTTGTATGTATGCTGAATGTGCTGCTTCGTACCATGTCCGACGCAGCTGCTACCAGTTGAAAATAATCACAAGGCAGCCAGCCAGGCCATAAGAAGCTTGAAAGCCCTGTTTAGCAAGGTTAAACGTTGTCTGCTGGACTGGGGACTGTCCACATTGCCGAAAAGAAACACTATCGGACACGGAAGTGTCGCAGCCAGTAGTCCAGTTTTCATTGTATTGTTAACTCTCATTTGTGAACGTCCATCGTTTTATTTGCCGGTTTTTCCGTAATTTGTCGCTTCATAAACTATCGTCAATATCAGTGGCAGCCTGAACGGTAATATCCAATGCTGGAAATGTGAGCCACGGTAAAGCCCTCGCCAGTGTTACGATTTTCACTTGTGAATCGCTACCATTGTCGTATACATATTTTTTTTAAATCTTCAGCCTGTCATATTTGGATTGAGCATTATTCTACAAAGTTTTGAAAAGGATTATGGCTTGTAAAATACTGCTCAGGGCTTCGTTCTTACAAAATTCACGCGGTTTCAGAACAATCAGTGTGATTGGTGGTGGTCTCATGGGCTCTGGTATTGCCCAAGTTTGTATTCAGCATGGATATACGGTCCACTTGGTTGATGTAAACACAAACGTTCTGTCCGCATCTTCGTCGTCCATCCACCGAAGTTTGACGCGTATTGTTAAGAAAAAATATGCGGACGATGCGGAGGCGGCAACCAGATTTGTGGACTCTTGCTTGTCTAATCTGACGACGTGCGTGGATCTCCAGGGGGCAGTCTCCTGTTCAGACCTTACCATCGAAGCAGTGGTAGAAAAATTAGCCGTCAAACACGAACTGTTTCGGTGAGTTATTTCCTCTTACTGACAGTATACTTGAGAAAACTGCTTCGCATTTTGCATATGTGGTCATACGGTGGCTTTATTTCATTTGACATAATGAAAATACTCTTGACGGGATTCCATAGAGTTCTACATTTGGAAACGTTGGCCCTCATCGACGGATTTGTAAAAGGTCAACAACAGTACGCAATATATCTTGCGCGGTGACATTCCGATCACAGCTCACCGGTTACCTTTGTAAAATTAACGTACTGTTGTTGGCCTTTTCAAACGTCTCAAAACGTTTCGAAAGTAAACGTTCATTCACGGACACTAATACTTTGATTGTTTCTGTCACTGTGCCCAAACAGCTTCCGAGATTTAAACTTTCCAGGGCATCCGAATTTGACAGAATTTCTTCCTTAATCTGGTTTTAACTGTATCACTTGCCTGACGTTTGTCACAACCTTTATTGATGGATAACTAGCTGGTTAGTGACGAAGTGTGAGCGTCACATCCGCACTAGAAAATTACGTTGCGCCACATACTTTTATACTATCTGGAAAGATTTTGTGTGCACGATAATCTCTTATCGGACCTCTCAACGATGAAGAAGAATCTGCATACTGACGCTCGATACTTTTTCTACAATGGTAAACCGTATTCTATCCTTTCCAGATGTCGAAAATAGAGTTGTTAGCACGTCATTTTGAATACGGTGACGCGTTGATCACTGTTGGTTCTTGGGTTTTGCAATTTGGGAATTACGGGGCTTTGTGATAACTTCATGTACAGTCGGAAGTTTGTAGCCTGCAACGGTCAGCATGTGCTGGAACCACAACTTGTAGAGTGCTATTCTTTCTATATACCTATTTTCTTTTTACACTTCAGATGTGCCTTTTTTGGCGTACGCACCTTTGATCAAGTGTGCAGACGACTTTGCCCTAAAAAGCATATAAAACGCTCAGGTGGATTGTAGATTATAAACTGTTTTACGCAATATTACACTGATTTTCATTCTGACATTTACTGAATTATATCAAATGCCAGAAGTATCACTATTACTTAAGGGCTGTTAGGTGGCTTTTTTCATTATCCACTCCCAACCTTCATGTAAATGAAACTCAATTGACCCGCTGTGATTACACAGTGATTAGCTACCTTTGGGTTAGCGGTAATTAAAGTCAAGCTTCGTTCACGTTTTGGATGCTTGCGATAAATTTGTTGACAAGTCTTTTCTGATTTTTCTTATCCCCGCTTCTGGATGTATCTGGCTTTATGTTAATTTCAGGTTCTAGGTGCTCGTTCAAATCGCTCTATTGTCGTACATTACGGGTTGATGCTCACTTGTTATATGAAGAAAAATGGAAATTACTGCTTTTGTTTTATCGTAATTTAAGCAAACAACCGTTTTTTAATTCATACAGAATATGTTAACAAGCTTGTCGAGTTCGCCTACATCGTAACGCTGAGTACTGCTTTCTCAAAAAAAGTAAAGTGACTACCTTATTCGACCAATACACTTAATGCACGCCCGTCCGAGATCATCCAGTAGTAGCGACGCTCGTTTGTGAATCACGGTCACGAGTCCGATCCCCGGTTATCCAATGACTTAGGTTGGGATGATTGGTAATATCCGGTCCGTATGTGTCCTATAACATCACGGTACCTCAGCACTAACGACGCTCGACTACGAATCACATGGATTTCACGCTTGAGCCCAATTCCAATGACCACTTTTGTCTGTGTCTGGACAGTCTGGGGATTCAGCACGCGTATGTGACCATGTGCGTCAGTTGACAGCGACCACCTTGGTGTGTAAGCTGGAAACTCAAGTGTTGACCTCGCGTGATAACAAACATGTTACTCTGAGGCTGGGACCTTCGCTTTCTTCAGTGATCTGACGTTATAATTCATGCGCCAAGTCATCATTATTTGACTTTACTCATGTAACCTTGTCACTAGATTCGTAGATGTCGTCCCAGTTTCAGTTGAAACTCAGTTATTTGTTCCCAAGGTGTGGTGACTTTGACGTTTTGGTTTTGAAGTAAGTGGGTTTCGTTTCATATTTGTGCCAGGACCTTCTTTTCCTGAAACAGTTAAACATCACTGTCGACCGTTGATATGCTGTTGTAGATGACGATTTCGGATCATTATTTACGTTTTATAAGCATGCAATTAGCGCACACAAATGCATGTGTATATGAAGTGTAAATTTTAGGCAAGCGGTTCAGTTATGCTTGTCGTGTATGGCTAGAAGCACTGTGCTTTACTCACTCTATGTAGAATATCGCGCGACAGTCAGATTGTCCCGTGGAACCTCATTGATGAGTGATTTAAGAAACGTCTGTAGTGCCCTTTTTAACGACATGTGTAAACAGTCCTTTTTGTTTGTTGTCCAGGTAACTTTGTAAACACGCTTGGACCAGTTTAGCTTGTGAGGTGTCGAATAATCTTAGTGTTTTTATTGCTCTTGCCATTCTATGGAATAATAGTTGTGGTACGTTTCTGATGATTTAGAAAGCTTGACAAATACGCACCGCCTGACGCCATCCTTGCCTCTAACACCTCCTCACTTGCACTCAAAGAAATCGGTGGCGTTTTGGACGCACAACGTCAATTTGCCGGATTACATTTTTTTCAACCCGTACCGGTACTCAGCTTGGTTGAGGTGATCCGCACTGCACACACCTCCGACGCTACTTTCCAGGTTCGTCACTTGCGAATTTTGTCCGTTTTCATTACAAATGCCCTCCGAGCAATTCATTCGACTTCGATGGCTCCTTCATTCCTGATCTGATTTATCGGTTTTATTGTGGCGCACGAATCTAGGGGCTCGAACGGGATGCATGAGACGACATGGATAGACAACCCTTCATTAACAGTTGGAAGGACTTGATCTCACGGCATGGTGGCACGCGCCGCTATTCGTCGCAACATTGGCGAGAGAATATCCCAGAACAAATTTATCATAAGACATCACTCACAAAGGATCACAGCTGTCGCGCTCTCATAGATTTTTCAGTCATCCCCTTTCGAAAAGAAGCAATATACTCGAGTTAATGCGGCAAAAAAGACGATTATCCCATGGAAGCGTGACCGGAGTTCTAATCCTGACCGTGGCAAGGATATACTCTACTACTGACGAACTCTGACAACAACAGAACTTGAGTATGGTTCTCTTTTTCCAAAGGAGCTGACTGAGAAATCTATGTGGGTCTAACAGTGTCGATTAATTGTGTGATTTTCTGATCACAGGCCAAAATCCTTTACTACCCGCTGGATAGGGTTGAATCATTAAGAATTTCATGGATACAGTTACGCTGTCAATTCGGTTAATGTTTTTGGCCAACAATGTGGATGATGACGAGATACCAAATTCTGATGGGCAACACCTACCGACTTTGCTCATCGGAACAGTTGAGGACTTCGTATTTCGTGATATCAGTATTTTCCGACGCGGCAAACGTTCCATCGGTGTGTTGCGTGTGACCCAGTTATTGAAGATTGGGTAGTTACATCGTCCAACCAGTTGATCACGTATCCAATTGTTCTCTGAACAATTGCTAGCGAACGGTCGTGTTATTCACACTAAATGGCTGAGATAGCAATGACCAATCACAAGTCCGTTGACATCTTCGTTACGTACGGGACACGCCTCTGAACAAAATCAATCGTTTACAGGCACTTCGAACCTTTTTATTTGTGACCTGATGGACACTGATTCAGCTCACAATCCTGTGACCTCTGTCTGAAGAACTTGTTACCAACATCAAGGAAAAAGCAACCCATGCATTCATTTTAATTCATGGGCTATTCAGAATAAAAACTAGTTGGTGACAGCAGTTCCATGGTGTTATATGGGTCGTTAATTGTTGGCATGAATGCTAGTTTTCGATTGCCTATATGAACTAACGTATTTAAAACCCAGTCGGTCTCAGGGTTTTAAAATAGAGATAGAAAAAAACGCAAGTAATCTTCACCGTTTCTGGCCTTCGGACCCCAAACATGAAGCCTGGAACGTTCTGCTGAGGCACACTATTTTCAAAAACACCACCCTTGAAACCATCGTACGATTGCTTCATTTGAACTAAAAACACGAAAACAGAACACTGCTTGGCATGCGGTAGGTCAACACGTAAAAACGGCCACTAACTAAAGAAAACATTAAAACTAAACTGTTACATTACGTGGCCAGCAATGTATACGGCTTGAAGACATATCGGCGAACACCATCATTGGTGACCGGGTGTCTCAGCTGCAGGTCTGAGAAATACTGCAGCGAGAATGGTCGCCCTGTAAACATCATTTGTGCGATCAGATGGCATAGGTTGACAAAAGTTGTCCGAGACAGCAACGCGGTTTCAGATACTCCACCAGCACTGGCATAACCCCCAAAGTAGGCAAACTTCTCGACCATCTCTAACAACCTAGCCAAAAAATGATCAGGCGCAGACTCCTACTAATCTTTGCTGAGAAAAAGGTCATACGGCACTGAAAGGTCGAGTCTACTATATAGAAGATTACCCGTGGAACACAACAGACTGGGAGTAACTTCACTCGCATACACAGCGTTCTGAAATCTAGTGCCTGAGAGCCACCCCGCTGTGCTAACAGTCGTTTTACAATTGAATAGGGGGACGTTGCGCAAGTATATCGCACTTAGAATGTTAACGATCAGCGATAAATCATCGCAAGCTGTAACCCAGTCCGAGCATTTCTTTTCAGACAGCTCTAAATTGCAGCACTGTCGATTGAATTAGACGCTATCTCGTGATATCTCAAAGGACAGCGTCTATCTGTCTTCTACAAGAGCGTCAGTGTTGAAGTTTCTGGTGGAGATCGTGGTTGTGGTTTATACAGCCGGGACTACTTTTCGTGGGTACGGTTTTCATCCAAGTCTAACCTTCAAGGCACATCATCAACAAGCAGTTCTATCGCAATAGTGGCCAAACCCTTTGATCGCTAGCACATACAGTAGGCATTTACTGAAACCGAGGATTACAAGCCAAATCTCAGTCATTCCATCCTCCCTAGTACTGGACTTATGGAGCAACGTTGTCGACTTTCTGTCTACACCTAAGTTCCTTTCTATGGGACGTTCATCTGGACTGAGTATCATGAAACTTTAAAAAAACCATGTGTGACACTCCGGTTTTGCTTGGTAGAGAAACATTTGTATACAAACAAACATTGAAGTTATCAGAAAACGTAGTCAAAGGCACTGGTAGCCAGTTGAACTGTTGTTCACAGTCATCTCTTCCGTGCTGTCTGTTGTTGCAAGCAGTTAATAGGCTAGTCATTCGCTTGCCGGAAATTCGTTTACGGCAACTCGTTTTATCTTGATGACGTGTCATGCCCACCAGACCTTGCGATCCTCTCAGCTGATGGCTGAGTACCACGCGAGTACCTCCTTGGGCTTACTCTTTCGCGGAAGTAGTCAAGTGATTCGAAAGGTCGCACATGAACCTTACAGCTGACAGTTCAACGTGCGGTTGTTCTGTAATGTTGTATCACACACCGGACATATGCCCACTGCGGCTAGTCTTTTAATGGAGTGTTTACTGTACCAGCCTGTGGTTCACCTAATTTTTGTCTACACGTGGCGTTTCACTGTGACATAGGGCGAATTCTATATCTAAAAGTGTGTAGTCGGTGCCTCAGTAGGTGGTCCCCATGGATTTGAAGTCATTGCTACAACGATGGCTATATGGCCAGCGTGAGCCGCAGACACACTAGGCGATGGGATGCTGCCGGTTGGTGACAAGAACATTCGAACACATCGCAGAATACCGACCGATATCACTGCTGATTGCGGGAAATTGTGTGGAGATGTCTTCAATGATATGACAGTGTGCATTCCGCGGACTTCTTCGTGCTGAAAACAGAGCGGCAGGTGGTCGGATACATTGACCATCCGTAGGTCCAACACACAAATCGGATAGCGCATGGAACGTCCAGAAAGCCCTTACCAAAACCTATCACTAATCAACTCAATGGAAAAGGATTGTCTTCTGGTCGTCAGTTTCCTATTAGTTATACGTATTACCTCGATCTGGTGCAAAAATCGTTTAACCATCCACACAGGAGAGCTGGGACTGTTTTCCATACTTGAAGCTATTCAGTATAATACTCGTGATGTCGATTCATCCGGATTGATTGGTCATGATTTCGTCGCGTACACTATTCCGTTCCATTTATTGTTTTGTACTCATGAGACACGCATCGAGCAGTCTCTTGTTTCTGAGATACTTTGGTACATGATGAGGTCTCGTTGTCAATTTTTCCATGGATTCTTTAGAATAACGTTATCGTCTTAGGGAAAATTTCCAAATGCATCTTCTGCTAACATTCCTGGGATCACCTGGTAGTTAAAACCCTTCACGGCCACAGCGAACCATTCTCACCTCATTGGCCAACTAACGTTGTGAGGCAGCATGATGCTATTCCTACTTTCCCTGTTTCAGGCTCTCATGGGATTCGCTCACACCATAAACAAAGTGCCGATCACGTGTCGTGATACACCTGGATTCGTTGTCAATCGACTGTTGGTCCCCTACTTACTAGAAGCTATGCGACTCGTAGACCGTGGTGACAGCACTACGGCTGATGTGGATACGGGGATGAAGTTGGGTGCCGGTCACCCAATGGGTCCACTTGAGCTGTCCGATTTTGTTGGCCTCGACACAATACAGTACATTTGTGAAAGTCTCAGTGAACGCATGCCCAATGATCCTGTGTTTAAGTGCCCTTCAATATTGCGGAAGCTTGTATCACAAGGAAAATTGGGCAAAAAGTCCGGCGAGGGCTTTTACAAATACGATGCCAAAGGCAAGGCAGTTCAGTGTTGATGTCGTGGTTGTGACTCACACTTGTACAATTTCACAAAACCTTTTACAAACACTTCTTGCATGGAACACCTTTTTCGGCTTGGTGCTGTGTTCATCATTAACTCAGGAAATGCTGGTGCTTATTTTCAGCCAGGGATATGACCGTTTTTACACTTTTTATTGTTTTTTTTTCTCTTCGGCTTCGCTGTTCATTTATAATTGAAGGATTAAATTGCACTTAGTACGTAGAAGTCTTGCAAATTGAGTTGAGATGCATGTGGACTTGGGAGAAAAAGTCAGCGTTTTCTGGTAGGACCGTCACCACGGACGGGTGGAATCTGCTGAAGATGCCGTTACGTCAGATGAACACTCACACAGAGCACGGTTAAACGTTCGGTTATCTTTAATGAGTCAAAATTGTTAGTTAGTGGACTCGTTATTTAGTGCGATCACTGACCAGTTAAGCTACGAACAAAGCTTTTACACCATAAGGCGTTTGCAACTATGTGACCGATTAAGTCATGTCAGAGCTGGATTCTATTGAACTACCAAAACCTAGACAGAAGCAGTCGTGGTTATTGGTGTTCAAACCTACTACCATGCGATTCATAGAACAGCATCGACTTCACAGACATTTCCAGGTCTGATTGAAAACCACACGGGAATGTGCCCGGAGTATGACGAGTACGATGTGCGTATCCGATAGCAACGGAGCTTTTTACACGTACAACTAGATTGCTGCGCGGTCAGAGCTGACATGATGCAGTACAATTGTTTTAAGATTGAAACAATACGGGTGATCAGCAATAGCATCTTGGTCATTACTTATATAACAAAACGCTCATAGTAAGTATATTGTATTCTGTACACAATCTCTTGTTTAACCCCTATACATCGAAGGAAAACAAAACGGTAACTGCAAACAACACATCCGGTCACAGATATAGGCTCGCGGCAAAAACGATATCTCGCTTGATCTTCTCAATGGCTAGTAAAAAGGAAAGGTAGTATGGTATGAAGTAATTAATGTATGACCTGCACGTTCACAACCATGATATTCAAAAAAACGACTAATATTACTCGCTCTTGAACACTGGACGGAGGCGAATACCAGTCATCAATAGTCATGCTTAATTCGCTCTACAGTCTGAAAATCAGTGGCAGATTTCACACTAATAATCTGTTCCCTTCCATAAAAGGGTTGTAGACGGGAGATTTCGAAAAAGGGACGGATCGATGACAATATTTCCAAAATGTTCCCACCCGGCTTTTAAGCATCTACCATAAGATGGGTAATGATTTCATGAGAAAAAAAAATTAATCAACGCGCCGAACCGAATGGTTTTGTTACACCAGTCGAAATTTTATTGGACGTTACAGCTGTGTGCTTGAAAGAACGTTTGCCATACACATCATCAACGACAATGCGCTGATTTGAGATCATGATAGGCCCCGTGACCGGACGACTTCCATGTTATCGAGATGTATTTTTATGTACGGATATGCAAAAACCTGATGAGAATATCCCGGAAATGTGATTGTCAATCCATTTAGAGCATTCTTCAATAATTCACACCGTGTAAAGTGAGGTGTTGGGTGCGAAGATAAATATAGCGATCTTGATCAGGTGACAAACTCTTAATGCACCATCCACGTACCGTTGTTTCACCTGTTACTTACCCTCGCTAAACTTTGCCTCCAGCGTCGCGCTACCGATGGTTCGAGCAGCGTTGGCCATTTGTCGAAGCAGTTCTTCCAGAAGCCTCAGAGTACGGATAATGGTACCCTCAAATAGATCTGTCATGGAACAAATCTTAGCAAAAGATGCCCCACGTGTCCAAGCGTCCACCAAATCCATGAGATGTGGTTTAAAAGAGTCTACATAAGCGTCCTCGTCCACTTTGAGTCGACACTCGTTGCTGATGCGAGCGATGCGTCGGGCGGTATCCTGTTTGGCGGAGCGTAAAAAAAATCAATCAGTGAACCAGAAAGCGAGATACAAAGGCCCCTATAAAAAAAAATAAGAATACTATGAGGCAGGCGTGCTGCAGATGTATGTATTCAGCTGCTCAGTCCGATCCAACGGTACTGTGACTCGAACCACCATAGCAGTGGCATGGAGAACCTTGAACTACTGTAATTGGTGCCAGAGTTGATGTGATGAGGTCGGTAAGCCAAAACTCACGTGGGTACCGACAGGCTATCAAGTGCGGTACGCTGGCATGCCAGATGGGACTTGCAAATGCCCATGCATGTGAATGACCACGAAACCATCAACTTGACAAGTGGCGTTTGATCAACACAACTGTCGGTCTGCTTGTGGTTTCGTCGCTGTATACTACCTACACGGTTCTCTCCAGTGGTTAATGTTTTCGATGAATGTCAGGCGCGGCAAACGCCTCATTACACCTGTATCAGTCAACAAATTGACAACGTATCCGAGGTTTTCCGAAATATACGATGGTTAGCTGCCATCTTACTCGCGTACTCATTCTCCACCTGTTACAGGCAAACGGATGAAGAAAAAGATAGTCAAACATTCTGACCACGAAGAGGCCACGCTTCTATACTGGTAAACACTGAATACACAAAAAGGCCGAAATCGACCCTGACTTGGGTTAACAGGGTTCGTATTATGGAGTGTATAGTCTCTACGACTGATTCAATCAAATTCTTTTGACCACTGTATTCAGTATCCAGGTTGGACCGTATACATTTTAGTCGATGAAAGTCAATAATCCTGAATGCTTTAATTTATTTTTAAAAAAAATGTTTACAAGCCTGACGGTCGATGGGACGGACATTTTGATTCGTGGTGGCACGAAGCTTTTTAAATCGGACTGGATGGGTCCTATTGAGGAGCCCGATCATGCAATCGACATCATGAAACAAGAACGAGATCGCGGTCTAGAATAAGTAGCCCTCAGTTGATCGCAGACAGATTTTCAGTCGGTTCACTTCAAAAGGACGCACTAAACTCGAGTTTAGCTTATGTTAAAACTCATCAATAGGGCATGTCATTCTTTGACCCTATCTGGAAGTGAGCTTAAATCCCTACCTTTAAGGTGTGGCGTTGCTGATCTGTTTGACCAGAAGTGTCCTGATATAGTTTGGTTATCAGAGAGAGTTCATAGAACATTTGATGTCTCCTGTCGTTCACTACTCACAAGTAAATGCGGTTGCGCGTTTGGTTACGAGGATTTAATCATGTCCGACGCCAAAAGAGTTGCACTGGATACGCTCTCTTCATAAGCACAAATGCTAAACTCTCGAAATGGACAAAGGTATGTTCCACTGACGAGCCCCACTCAACATGTGGAACTACACATTCCTTTTGAAGTTCATCAGTCGGAAAGTCTCTCTCAAT
>LOND01002136.1:23777-36813 GCA_014220965.1 Paragonimus kellicotti | reverse complement strand
AAGGGTTTATTTTTGGAGCTACCTTCGAAAAATAAATTGGGATTTTGAATTTAATTTTTTAGCGCCACAACGTGCCAGAACTCAATTTTGGGGCACGTTTCTCCGGCGTCTCTGATTGGCCCATCCCACTTTTAATGCATCAATTAACGTGGGATTCTTCAAGGCTGTTCAGAGACTATATATTGTAACGTGCGATCGAAACCAGCAGGCGCGCACAGGTTAAATTTGAATTGTGTGACGAGGCGTGCTGCTGTTGTTGGCGCCGTTTTAGTTTTCGTTTGTGTAAGTCGTGTGCATGGCTTACTGGGCCTTTGGCTCATGCTTGTTTCTGTTGTTTCCTTTCACAGGACTGTTGTTGGAACCCTTACTTCGGAAGAACGCTGTCCCCGGTGTCTCCACGTTGCCCCAAAGTTGGTCCACAAGTGTGACGGACAATCAGAGTAAAACGGCCGGCTTGTATGTTACAATATGCAGACGCTGGTCTGCTATGTTACCTTTGGTTAGAGAGCAAATACATTCTCGACTGAAGGTCAAGGTCTTCTGTGTTCTTCTGGGGTTTTCGGGTATCGTTACGCTCTGTGCTACGTGTCCGTGATTCGTATAGTCGTGCGCTAGTCATTTTTCGTTGATCAACGGGTCATATCAGCTATGTTGGGAGTTTTAGCTGTAAAACTGTTCTTTGTTGAGCAATACCTACGTTCTAACCGTTGTAGTCAGCAATCGTTGAACAAATGCTTTTCTGGTAGTTTGGGCTGAGACAGAGAGGAAACAACAGGTTGAGGAGGAGGAGAAACTGTTGACTTCCGTTTGGCAATCAAAGCTAAAATTAAGTTCTCAACGGTTTTTGAAAGTACGAGGATGGAGATCGGATGAGGTGCTTGTGTTATGTTTTCAGGTTTCGTAAAATTTCATTGGTTTAAAAACATTGTTCAGTTATCCCAAACTTAGCAGCACCTTGAAAATTACATTTTATTTTATCTTAATCATATATATTTATATGAATCCTGTAACTGTCTTGGACAGGAGTCTCCGTTACATGTACACAGTCCACCTATCTATCTTACCTGACAAGTTCAAACAGGGATAAATAAATCAATATCGGTAGAGTGTCAATTTGAAATGATAAGCATCGAAAGACATTTTAGATCAATTGAAATTTCCGCCAACGCGATCGTTAACAGTGTAAATTGATCGTGAGAGAAGAATTGCTCATTGTCCAATCAGTGAAGTCCTACCAGGTCACATGAGTATTTCGGTTAAATAAGTCACGTATACGACCTTGAAACAATAGGTCGACATGGTTTATCTTCACTCGAAAATCATTGTACCATATCCGGCAGTCACTTAAAAACACCCTCAATGTGGATAGGAGGTGTGAGTCAAACGGATACGGTTCAATAAACCAATACTAACGCATCAATCTATCCAAGCCAGGTAATATGAAACAGATCACTTATGTCTCGTGACCATCTGATGTTATCGCTGAATCTTGTGGGTTTCCACCAACAAAATGGATAAGTTTGGCATCTTTGTTAGTGTATAAAAGAGCCAACTGCTAAAAGCTGGCCTCTGTCTAGATTCGAGCCAGCGACAGAAACTGCATGCCCAAACGTTGAGCTACAAAAACACGGCAAGTGAGCAGCAGTCGAAATCAACCGAGGTCCAAAAGTTTCCCAATTAGATCCTACCTACCAATGAACCTGCCAATTTGTGTGATGGAGAGTACACCTCGTACGCCTACAGACACAAGGATGTGCACTCGAGAAAATTCACACCGTTTATTGCATAAACAGTATGTGCAAGGAACGCACGGCAAGGCAGAGCAAAACTCAGGCGGTACACAAGTACTTCACCCAGCGATAACTTTGACCATCGTATTTGCGAGCTGATGTAAAGAGGACTGTACGTGCTGGCATGTTCAGCCCCATGGCAAAAGTTTCCGTGGCGAACAGGCACTAAAGCAAGAGAGAGGGCACAATGAAAAGAGAAGAAAAAGAAATATCATTCGTGTCAAATCCGCAAATGAAGGAACAAATTACGGGACGAATCCGATAAACCACTGGTCAGTTGATGGTTCACAGTTTTTGTTCGGCAAACATACAACCTCAAGTTTAGCGGTTGCCAACAAGTAGTCTTGAGATGTTCTGCCGAACGGATGGAACAAAAGGACTGATTTAAAAACAGAAAACATGATGGCTGAGTCGGATACAAAACATTTCGAAATGCATTTCGGATATCATTCGTTGCAGCACCCGACAAGTCACAGAAAAACAAGTGTGTAAACGAAACACGACGCGTGCAGGTTTATCTGGATCGTGAATGACACTGACAGTAAAAATCCGCGATAAACAAAGAATGATGTTTACGACTGAGGGGAGTGTGTGAAACGAACACTCCGCGAGTATATTGAACTCTTTCAAATATAGAAGGAAAGTGTGAAAAGAAGCAGTAAAACTGTTTTTTAAATATTCAACAGTAGTTAATAAAACCCATTCTCGTATCAGAAGTGGGATTCTGGCGTTTACCTCTATCAAGCCTGAGTAACGTTCGTTTGGACTTCCTCTTTACTCGCCGCCTACTCCCCTCTTTGTGAGTAGTATGCTTTATGACATAATTGTGCCCATGTGAAGGTCGCTTTGGCCGCCATCTTGAATTTGGACATTTTCTGCTTATGCTCGACCGCTGACGGTCGAAAACTCTCTCGGGACGTACCATTTCGAACGTATGTGACATTTCATATTGATTCCATATATCTACTCTTATGTATTTGCTGATATCCATGTATTTTCTATTATAGAAACATTACCGAGCTGTTTGCGGTCGTTATCAGTTTGATTTGACCTCGGGGTGTTAAGTTCTAGTGGTACCCAGCTGACCTCTGAAGTGAAACGCAGAGCAGATTCTACAGCCCATAAAGTAGATACCTGAACGGAACGACACATCTCAAGTTTCACCACGAGACCATCAGAAAAATCCAACGTGGTTTGTCGTTGAGATGTAGCTATTCGAGCAGATCTACAGCAAAAACATAAACGTAGAACTGAAATCCAGATCGGCAATTGCTTAATACTGAAGAGCACCCATAGGAACAAAACTCGAGTCTAGGAATTTCAAGCGACGTCTCTCAACTGAAAGATGCACGTTAAATTAGAACCTACGAACAGATGACATGACCCTCCTTATATAGCATAGTGCTAACCGGAACCAAAAAATAACTTGACAATGTTGACAACGACGAAGGTTGACGGATCTGGAGCCACAGCAGTATCAGAGATGAAACAAAGGCCCAGCAACCAGATATTTTATGGCACAAAGATGTCTTCCTAAAGGTTGAAGAACGAGTACGAGTGGTGTCGTCCTACAACTTCGAATAGAAGCGTGGTTATGCAACGAGTAGATCAACTAATTAGACATTACGTCGAACACCCTTCGCCGATACACAACCAACTAGCATAATGTGCAAAATGAATAAATGAAGAACTAACGTAGACGAATGAAGGCAGTTACTCGTGGGCTAGTCATCGTAGACCGAAATTAGGTGATTATAACTCAGTTTGTGGATAAAAACATCAAGAGAAACGGAGGCTCAGGGGCGTGAATGTTACTGCCGTTTGACTAAGTTGCCTTGTGGAGGCCGTCTAATCTTCACCTGTAACTGAGACACTGGTTTTCAAGACACTGCACACTGAGTTCTTCTTATTTACTTATCTCTAGCTTAGGACGGTTATTTTGTTTATCATGGTTTCGAAAAACAGTCAAGCAGCAATAACAAATACGGATATGGCGTGGTCGATGATAGTGTGTCTTTTGATCACAACGTTTAGCAACCTTACTCACTCTAGACATGAGACGCCCACGTTTATCGCATTTTATGAATATAAGTGAAACTCTGTAAGGTTATCATCACGGTGGCTTGTTTAGGGCATGTAACTATGGTGTTTTGTATACATGACCTTTTTGATCTTGTCCGCGCCGCTCTAATTGCGTCTGAACATACACGTGAAAAAATGCTGTTTCGTTTGACTACTACATGAGTGGGGAAATGCACACAAAGGGAGAACGTAACTTAAAGATGTGTATTCCAAGTTGGAATACGTCGACAGTTCAGCTACACCAGAAAGTGCAATAGGCATAGTTTACGATAAAAAAAGAACGTCATTTGTATAAAGTGCCTTTTATAGCTCAAAAGTATTCCCCACAAACTAATCAAAGACTTAGAATGCGCGCCAAAATAGGATGAATGATAAGCAAAAATCTAGGCTACAGAAGTTTTCATAGCGATAATTCTACCTCTAGGTTTTTGGTTCCCTTATGGATATCCGTTTTGCGTCAAAGCACTTTCGATACGATGGATTCTCACAATTTCCACATTTATAACGATTTATGACAAAAAGCCTTTTACAGCTCCAACAATACCACGCCTAAGTGGATTTTCGATAGACTGAGCGCCCAATAGTGTTGACGTGACTAGAGCACACCTAGTGGACTACTGAAGATCCGAGTGTAAAAAACTGAAAATTCGCCTCTCAAGGTGCAAAACGCGTAGTATTGACTAGCAAAGTTTACGCCCAATCCCATTCACGAGAAGGTCTATTTTGCACTAAAAATCGGAACGTACCAGACCAAAGGACGGTATGTGTACGATAACAAAGGTTATGAGCGACAGAATACACGTACGCTCAAGTGATTAGCAAAATCGATTGAAATCAAGCGTTTAGACAATACATACTAATTTTTAGAACACGAAATAAGTCAATTAATGCGTTGAATATGTACAGTTCGATTTTACAGCTTCGTTAGAAACCAGACGTCCAGAATTTGAGTTCGACTGATCACATATCAGTGTAAAGAATCTATACATCCTCTGTGAGAGCCCCGAATATTAGTACGCACTTTGTGAAATACTGATAAATGGCACAGGATTTGGATTGATGTATACTGGATATCAAATCCCGACTGCGACAAGAATATGCACTACCGGCGAATCATAACAATAGTGGAACTCGAGTTTAGTGTTTTTTCACGATAGTGGTTTACTGAAAAGTCTACGGAAATGCGACAGCAATGATTACATATGAGTGATGTCCAAGTCGTATGAACCAAAAACTCCCTAATATTTATTAGTGATCACAATTATGGGTAATCAAGCTTGATGACTGTAAGTTTATGACTGCAACTGTCATTCGTCGATGGCAGGACACTTACTGTGTTTCATATTCAAACGCTCAGTCAATCTGAGCATCAATCACCAGTGAACGTAACTGAGCGTTCACACATGACAATTTGGCCGTGTCTAGCATCAGGTAAATGGAGCAGTGTTTAACGCGATTGCCTAACAAAAGCGTCACTGAACTTCCAGTCACATCCCTGCAGAGATAGGGGGTACTGATGAGTTCTAACAAGAGCGAAGGCCTAGCACGGTGTATCTTTTCCAGAGAGCCCAGCTGGACAAGGCTAGTTCAGTTTAAAACTGCCATCAAGCAGATAAAAAGTCGTTTGCGAGTTAGGTTAATTTACACCTCGTGAAATGTTCAAATCTTTTGGATGAACAATGCAAGGATGGGAATAAAAGTCACCCTGTAAACAAAGTAGACATTTAATCAAAAGTTTGCAAGAATACTTCGAACGAGCATTCGATTACGCACAAGAAGAAAAAAAGTATGGGATAAGCTGAGTTACACTGACTAGAGATTGTTTCATAAGCTCTGGTAAAAACGGATCCCGCGTTCTTAATGCAAAGTCATATATGCATTTATCGTGATCGGTCATTGAGTGACGGTCACATAGAGGTTTTCTATTCATCCTCCTACTGGACCGACTGGAAACAGGTCACATAACAAACATCATGTTTCGATGCCGGTCAATCTTGTTAAAATAACCAGTTTGTTCTTCCACATATGGGGGGGGGTTCATTTTAAACAACGCCGTAGTCAGATAGCACAACGGACGATACCCCCAAGTATTAAGATGTTATGGAACTGTATACGGTGACGAACGAAGTCCAATCAACGTGCTTTTGTTTAGTAGTCAAACCAACGAAGTAATGAAATGCGTTCGAACAAATGAAGCTCAACTCGTTGGAGTTCACTCACAGATCCCATGCCAAGATATCAGCAACAGATCATAACCGTGATCAACAGCCAGACAACCAATCAGTGGAACCCCTGTTAAGATGAAACCGTCCAGTAATCGAATGAGGATGGCCCAATCAAACAGAGTACAATCGAGACACACTAGCGACACAAATCGACCAATGACAAACGGGAAGGACTGTAAATAAATAAATAATCAGAGGATGACACCCAATTGTGAAAGTCAGGGCTTCGGCTGGATTCGAACCAGCGACAGAAACACCATGCCTGAACGCGGCAAGCGCTCTACCAGCTGAGCTACGAAGCCACGCCAGGAGCTCGGAAATTTCACATTTGGACTCGGTTACCCACCCGTCCCACTGTCTCATATGGAATCCACCAAATGATCCAGTGGACCGACTGCCCTGGCAGGATTTCTCGAACAGTTCACGCTGGAATCCACCAACGCCACTGTTGAGCATTAGAAATTGTATTACTAATAAGTAGTTTGGCAGAATGTGATGTTTAACTTGTGATTGGACGACGCCACTGTTGAGCATAGAAATTGTATTCTCAATTGACAGTAATAATTACTGGCGATAATTAGTAATACAATTTCTATGCTCAACAGTGGCGTTGGTGGATTCCAGCGTGAACTGTTCGAGAAATCCTGCCAGGGCAGTCGATCCCCTGGATCATTTGGTGGATTCCATATGAGACAGTGGGACGGGTGGGTAACCGAGTCCAAATGTGAAATTTCCAAGCTGCTCTTCTGGCATGACTCCGTAGCTCAGCTGGCAGAGCGATTGCCGTGTATGATCATGCTGTTTCTGTCGCCGGTTCGAATCCAGCCGAAGTCCTGACTTCATAATTAAGTCTAATCTAAACAATCAAGTCTGCCGAGCAACCCATTGGTAACACAATCACAGAAATTTTTATCACGCTAAATTAAGGTCCAGTGTGTCTAACTATCAAACGTGGAAAACTCATTAAAATCACATTTTCCAACTTCTGACGTCAAATGACCAAACTTTTTCTGCGGAGGTTGAATACCTTACCAAACTGGACAACGGTAACTGTTTCTACCGCGACTAAACAGTGTGGTTTTTCGTGGAGTCGCTGGTAGCAACATGTAAACAACTCGAAATGAACATAAAAAACGAACCTTGATAAGATTTTCGCCAAACAATATTTCCACGGTTTCCTTTAGCAGTGGCAATAGTCCACCATGATGTATACCGACACCACGACGTAACAGTGGCAAGACGCTCTCCACCTGTGGCAAGCATCGATCCTCAGGGGACAAACCATCGATCGCATTTCGGAACACTTCATCCACGATCTTCTTCTCCGCGTCTAGGTGTACACAGTGGAGGCAGGGATGGTAAAAAGCAGAATGAAGAACACCAGTAGAGACAATTCAATATCCAATAAATACTTTTTTCCGCAGAGTGGGCCGACTGATCCGTCTGAGCAAACGTCCTCTACGAAAACCTTTTGACGTTATACCGAAGTTAAGCAAGCGACCCTACTAACGCACGAATACTGCTTTTATGTCACTTTCAACGGTTCTTAATTGTTTCACATTAGTTTCAGCCATGCGCTGTCAAGCAAAAAAAGATTCCGAAACGGTTTGCATTCCGACAGACAAAACCTGGAGGCTTGGACCGATTCGATAACCATTCCACTGCTGACACCGTCATCATCATCATCATCATCATCATAGCAGCCATGAGCCTGACCAAAAGGTACTGTGGCTCGGGCTGCCGCTCACCTCAACAGTGACGTGGAATATCCTAGAAGAAAACGTTACTAAGAAGGTTGAAAATTTAAAAGAAGTCTAAGCGGAAGAACTAGAAATGGTATGGATGCAGGTACGCCATTGACTGCGACACACCGTCAGCGATTTGAGTGATCACGAGGACCCCATCCAGGCAGGCGACACCTACCCACTTTACTCAGTGGAGCAGTCAGGGTCTTCATATTTCGTGACCACGTTGTTGCTTGACCACCATGTGGTTTCACCCAACTGTTGGTGGTCTCAGTATATAATGCCCGGTACGGTAAACGCTCAGCTGGCATACGGAGTACGTGACCTAACCATCGCAGGCTGTGCAACGTGAGTAGTTGACCAATTGATCGCGCATCCCGAGCGTTCCTGGAATACACGTCCCAGGAAACGTTACAAGCAACTGAATCGAAAGCAGCTCTCAGGTCCAGAAAGACCACGACCGTTGGCTGCCTATAAGAATGCCGATGTTCCAAGATCCGTCGCAAGGTAAAAATGTGATCAACGCACCCTCGACCGGATCGGAATCCTGCCTGTTCTTCACGTATCTTGACTTGCTTTGGGTCTAATGAGCCGTACGTGAGATGAGGCCCTAGTGATGTAACTTGGGACGCAACACGACCACCAAAACCGGATGCCTCTCGTGGTTGTCACCAATAGACTCTCGATTACCCTTTTTGAAAACGGGGGATGCATTGTGGATAAGCACGCCAAATCGCGAGGGCACCCACTTTCCAATCTCTCAATCGATCTGGAGTTTGTCCCAGCTCTGAAGTCCAACGCACATGTTCGGCCCTATCCTTGAAAAAGAGGGAAGGATGAAGTCTGGTCCAGAAGCCTTGTTACGCTTCAATAACCTGAGCTCTAGGACCATTTCTGCTTCCGACGGAGAACCGTCTGGAATGCAAATAACTGAATATTCGGATGCCGTCGTCCCCAATCAGCTGTTGAAAGGCCAAACTTGATCTGATCTTTCAAAATGTTCTACCCACCTGTCAAGTCGGCGCGATTGACTGGCGATAAGTGAACCATCTTTTTCACATATGGTCTCACTCATACCGATTCGACGACCAGTACAAACCACTAAATACAGGAAGGGAACATTATGTTAGATTCTCAGATAAAAGAGCTTCTTACCATTCCCGCTTCGACTGTTCGATCAAAGTAGTGCTCACGGCTCTTTGAGCAAAGCTTTTAGTGCACTTTGCGTTTACGCTTCTCTGACGGTCACGCACGTCATCATTCAGCAACCAGGTGGGATCAAGCAAGGCTTGTTCATGAGGTTTACACGGAACGTGAATGGAAATTCCAGTTTCCCTGTCGCATTTTTAAACCGAACAGCTCCTTCGGAACATGATCTCATGATTTCATAGCTGCGGCGATTTGTTCCCAGTGTTCGTTAGGATCTTTCACCTGACTCGAACTGGGCAACTTGTTCACCAACGCCTTCTGGTAAGCGTTCTTTACACCCTCATCGCTCGAATGCCAGTTAATTACCTTGCATTTTACGAGCGTTTGTCCTTTGGGCAAATGACAAAACAAAACGGGCACGCACAACAGCATGGTCCGAGTCCAGGTGGTTGCTCCAAAAGGCACGACAGTCCTTAACAGAGTGGCGCCACCTGTAACTGACTGCTATATGATCCAACTGTGTCCACGGCTGAGAACCACATGGAGATCTCCATGTAACACAGTGCTTCTTCCTGTGTTGAAATGCGGTGCTCGAAATATAGAGACCATGGGATGCACACAGCTGCAGCAGTCTGTCGCCATTGTCAGTGCGTTGTGCCCGGACACCAAACATACCTCCCAGCCGCTTCTCGTCCGGGAAAGCCGACCAAGCCGAGCATTCAGATCGCCCGCTAGTATGATGATGTCTGAGAGTGTTTAGTTTGCTTCAGAAGGTCAACGAGGGCGTCATAGAACGCATCCTTGGTAACATCCGAACAGCTGTCTTTTGGAGCGTACGCCGATATAATGAATACACAACGTCTTTCTGATTTGCGTCGACAGACTTTTACCGATGTATTGAGTCTGACAGCGCACAAGCGACTGTTCACTGGGATCCAATCGAGCAAACATTGCTCTGCTCTGGAACTCAGTGCGATTCCCACTCCAGCTTGACCGCGAGATTCAGCTTCGGCGTCACCAGAAACCCTGAGAGAGAAGCGCTTGAATCGACAGTTATCTAGAGGTGAGCTCAAATGGATAACGGTGCTAGAATCGTAGACTCGCGTCTTCCAAAGATACGGGACACATCAAGCTCCAGACTTGAGAAAGTACTTGCCAGAGCAGCTTTGCTGACCGAATTTGTCGGAGAGTGCGGACATTGAAGGCGCCAATATTTTACCGGTTGTTTTCGCCTCAGGAAACAATCATCGCCCGACAAGGCACATGAAAGGCAGAAGAAACTGGGGGTAAGATAGTAGAAGATAGTCATGATGGGTTCAGTAATGTCACTGTCGGGAGAGCGATAACTTCTGATACTTCCCGGTCGTTTATGCCGCGGAAGGGGTTGACTTGAGGGACCCCACCCCGAGTCTCTGACTCAAAAGTCTGACCTGCGAGACAACAGGATACAGGGTTTTCTTGGGGGACCCACCCGGAGCCAATGACTCAAAAGTCTGACTCACTTGGCAGTGAGGGGCTTGCCTAGCCCGAGGGCGCAGTGAATAAGACATTGATGTCTGATTCTGAGCACTGCTGCGCGCAGTGGATGTACTCGAAGCTACATCGGGCTTTTGGGTGATAGATGTTTTTCGACCGTATTGGATAATACACCGGCGGTCACGATTCAATCAGTTGGGTGAGCGCGGAGTGCTCTTTATTTTGAGGGTATCTTTTCTAAACCCCCTTCCTGATACGGAAGACAGCAGTGCCGCAACTATAAAAATAGTTCTGCTGTATGCCCATAGGATCGTGCCTCACTACCTAAGCACTCCTACGCGGTCAGTAGTGCGACATACAATCCTATGAGTGTAACTGCTTTTCGTCTGGCTGCTCCCCTTTGGCCTGTCTGACAGGGTTGAACCTGGAAGGACCGGAGTCCTAGTCAGCATAGCCCGCCGGATCGAAACAGCACACAAGCCCGACCACCTCGTCAAGGTAGCAGTATAGGTCACCCTGTCTAGGACAACTGTTCAGCGATATAAAACGAAACACATGTACTTACATTTTATGACACTACGAACACGGTGAGCCCAGTGTATGCGCTTTTGTCTCAAGTGAACCTACTTAACATCAAAAATTGACTGGAATTCATTAGAACCGACGTGGAATGATGGCCAAAGGCGACAAACGATGAAGGAATATTGTAGCCCAGTGGCTATGAACTAAAATTATGATGGGAAATGCCGCAAAACATGCAACGATGCACATGTACGACAAAGTCATTTGGAGAAGAGACACGAGACAGCCCACAAATGTCATCTGACAAACTCACCAGTGGTAAAATCAAATTTGGCCAGTTGTAGCGCGTAGATTTCACATTCCTTTTTGCTAAAACTGAACACAATGATCGGTTCCAGACTTCGGTGCTTGACCAAACGAACAATCTGGACCACATTGTTCTCGGAACCTTTAAAATAATTAGGGCAGAGAAGGAGAAGGTTCACAAATTAGCTACACCGATGGGTAAACAAATTTGGCACAAGAAAGCTAATCGTGATGGGTGTTATTAAGAATCAGGATGAGACCAATGTCAAAGGATAAATTGTTGAGCCGAGGTACACAGGTGAATTCCTCCGCTGCTTCGAACATATCTTATTCAATACAGATAATATTACTGCTGTTACTAAGAGAGCGTCAAGAGGCAACAAAAATAACACCGTCCCAATATCAAACTCTTGTAAGCGCGACCACAGTAAACAGGTAATCTGAGTGAGCTATGCCCATTCGGGAGACGGCCAGCTACAACAGTTAACAGTTGTGTGACAGGAGTTAGTTAGCACCAAACAGGAGATATACAAAGATTAAAACGGAAGAAAAACGAACTTACGTTTGTTGCCCATAGGCCTCCTTTTGTCCACATTCACATCCGAAGAGAACGAACGCATGGCTCTTTCAAAATTATCCTCCAAATACTTACCCTACGGGCACGACAGAGGAATGGAATCATAAGCAGAACAAGAGTGAATCACATACCGAATAGAAGAAAATGGTCATAATCGCACAATTCTCACAGAGCAGAGAGAAGGAAAACGATTCATTTTAAAATTGAGGCTATATACATACATATGATCGCCTTCAGGATGGATGTTTAGCTTCATGCGAGTTGCCTAATGCGATCAGCAGACCTAAAAACGATCAACATAGCCAATTATTCTTGCCAGAAGTATAACATCCGGCTACTTAAAACTGTGTTGCTACCGACAGACATACTAAGGGCGAGAGCTTTCATTACGAAATTAATCAAATCTAGTGACAGTTGCAGAATGTTTGTTAGACACAAAGTAGCTGACATCAATGCAATGGTAGTTGGACCAGTCACATCATGAATTAGTCTCCAAGCCTTTATACCACAGAGTATTGCTGCCATACAACAGGCAAGTTCACAAACGAGGAGCCGGATACTGCCAGTCTGACCAGATCTCAGCAGCAACAGTCGGAGTAACCACGGCACAAACGCAAAACCATATGGTTGATAGGGCGAGCGTCGTTACCATCAAGCTACCACGACCTCAAGTCATATTAAGAACAATAAAACTGAGTGCAACTAATCAATAAAAACGGCAGTAACAGAATGCATCCAAACGTTGCAAACGGAGCAGGGATCCGCCAATAGTTAATCGGTCAGTGTCTCCAATCAGGTAGGTTTACTAGAAAGTGGGTGCTACCTTGAATACGCTAACGCAATCGAGTTGAGCAGGACCCGTTCTTCAAAACCAGGTGATGATAAATAAATGGTACGTAATCAAGTGTTCTGTCACTGATGTGTGTATATGAAACTTCCACGCTGTTAACATCGAGGATGGAACTCTGGCTACCATGAAGGCTTTTAACTTAATACACTGATCCGCCAGCAATCGAACGAAGGGAGGATAACTTGATAGTAAACGTTAAACACCAGCAATTCTACGAAGGATAAAGTGTTCAACTCAGTAGTACGTGCAGTCCATCTGAATAACTGTGGAAATTCACTTGTCCGTGTGAATGACGTTTTGAGACTGAGTTTTCG